>LUCG01283789.1:0-14245 GCA_001633085.1 Carthamus tinctorius | reverse complement strand
GCACACCCCTACTTGTGATACGCAAGGACTAAGAGAATTTTTAACAGATTCTATAAAATTTCTCCAAATGAAGAATTAAAAGTCAAATTTCTAGAAAAATTATGATGATCTTCAATAGATTATCCATTTTGTAAACTAGAGCATTAGTTATAATATAAAAATATTTCACTCATTTATTAAAAATAGTCTTCCTAAATTTTTATTTTCAAAGTTTTCTATTGGTTTTAAAAATTTGATAACCATTTTTGAGGTTACCTCATATTTTGAGGGGGAAAATATTTCTCTTCTAATTTCTTCATTTTAAAGATAATTTTAGGAAGCTCTTAGAGCAAAAAAATATTAGGCTAAAATTTCAATAGCCTTTATTTATTTTTATTTTTTTGAAAAAGTTGTTGAGGATACTCTAAGGGGTTGTTTGGTTGGTTTTTCATTAAGTCCTGCCTGGATAATGTTAGTTGTGCAGATAAATTGTCTTAATGGATAAATAAAGATGTTGTTTGTTTGTTGCACAGAATAAACTATCTTAATAATTAAAATTACTATTTTGCCCTTCTATTTCTTTTTTCTTTTTATTGTATCAAACACCTTTCTTGTTACAGTAGCAAAATAGATCTGATAGAAAACTTCCATGACATCTCATGAGTGTAGGATTTGCAAAGAGCCAAAGGGTGGTAGTTTCACAACAAATCTGATAAAAAAATTCATCCATGTTTCCGCAGTCCCTTCCAAAAATTTTGAAGAAAACCCCCATTTAAAGAACCAATCGGAGCATTAAGCCGCTGCCAAACATATGTCTTGAGCTGAGCGAATAAGCTCAAGACCCAATTAAGCCAATTAAGCCACTACCAAATAGGCCCTAAGTTAAATTGTTAAAACGGATTCGCCCGTAGCCTCCTAATTGGTATCAAAAAATTATGGCTTGTATAGATCGAATCTTTAAAATTTGTAATTTGTAAGAAGATACAACGTTGATACAAAATATATGCATTTCAAGGTCATCATCCATCCACTACACTATAGTCACTTCATTACAAAAACTTGAACCCATTGTGATTAAAATCATCAACCCTCGTCAAACCAGCCTGTTAAAATCGATTTCAGTCCTAACCAATGTTTTAAAAGACTTGTTGAGGCAACCACCATGACACGTCAAAACCTTGTGTCTGACGCCATGTTGAGCCCCCATTGTGATGCAACATTTGATTATTTATTTTTAAAATTTTTAGTTATAATTTCCTACTATCATTAACTTCTCACAGAACCTAACTTAAATATCTGTATATCATATAATATGATATACATATACTGAGTTATGTTACGTGAGAAGTTGAGTTAATATAGAAAACATGAGAAATGATTATCAACCTTTAGATACACATTCAAATGGCACCAGATATATCCTCGTATCTAGTGCAATTCATGGATGGACTTAAATTAGAAGTGGTCAAGGGTTCATATTCACTTATCACATTAACTTCTCACACTTGAAATATGTTGCCATAAATCATGCCTTGGAAAAAGTTATAGCATCAACATGGCTCCTACGGCTTAAAAGTTTAATCAAGTCACCACGTCATGCGATTTAGAACATTTATCATATCCGAAAATTTGTAATTGGAAGGAACTGACCAATCTCCGCAGCCTCTCCTTTATTCGATCATTTTGCAACCTGGACCAAATTCGATCATTTTGCAACCAGTCCTTGGTCCAGGTCTCGCAAGTGCACTCTAGCTTCCTTTACCGAGCCGCTAGTAATTATAAATTTTCCTTATTCAAGGTCTCCCAAGTGCACTCTAGCTTCCTTTACCGAGCCGCTAGTAGTTATAAATTTTCCTTATTCAAGGTCTCCCAAGTGCACTCTAGCTTCCTTTACCGACCCGCTAGTCATAAAAATTTTCCTTATTCATCATCTTTATAATAGATGCATGTAGCTGATAAGAGAAAGAATCGAACGAGAACAGTATCTATTTAAAAGAGAACAAGAACCAACAAAATCATATGATCCACACAACTTTATAAGTCACATCCAAAGTCACCCACATTGGTTTTTCTAAAAGTTATGCAAAATAACATAATATTTTGTTGGTTCTCTCGTCCTTTTAAATAGGTATTGTTCTTGTTTAAACCCGACTCTAGATTATAAAATAATAATCCTTTGTCCATACAAGCATGGTGTCAGTTTTTACATAAGCAATGCATCAACCAATCAAAGAAGAATATAATTGATATCCCATCACCATTTTCTTTCAATTACTTGCAGCATTCATTATATATCTATCATTCCAAGATCCAACCAAACAAAGCATTAAGAACAGAAACAACAAAGCAAAACAACTTTAAACCAACATATAATAGTCTCTCAGGTGACTTTATTTATTTATTTACTTCCCATGAAATAAAATGTCTTTTCTTTTAAACTAAAAAAGTAAAAGGTAAAAAATTAGTAACCCACATAAAAAGGCTTAGACTTGCAGCAGCAGAGCAGCAACACCACACACTTTGATTTCTAACATTCCCTTCTTTTCCATCACTCACTCACAAACATACCTTAAAAAGCAGGACATAAGCTACTAGTAATATGTTGTATTGTTCAACCACCATTCTCTTTTCCATTGCCAGCCATTCATCTCCAAACCCAAAACACACACTCAGCAGATTTAATCCTCCTTTCAATTCCTGCATTTTTCTCACTTTCATCCATTCTGGAAAACTCGGCACCTGCATCAACAAACACCCACACTCTACCTTTATTAGTTAGTATTAACAAAACAAACTTGCAGGTTTCAATGTTTCTAGAGCTGAACACTTTGGGTTAAGGCTTAAGGGGGGTATGTGGAATGTTCGAATCCAGATGCTCCCGAAACACCCCCTTACGGCCATGGAGATTCTCCATTCGTGGTATTAGTCGCTGGCTTGGATATCCACAGTTATTAAAAATAAAAATGTTTCTATCAGTCATAAATCATTACCAACTTCTCATCTTAAATTGCCATCTTGTTAAAATCCCCATTTACTTCTCACCGTATGAATTAATTGTAAACAAACTGTATAAACACACTATCCTTTTAAAGTAAACAACTATTACTCCTTCCCACTCCCATCTTTCAAAAACCCCATCTCAGTGGAGGCCATCAGTTTTTAAGTTTACGCCAAAATTGTAGAGTTTCCTAGTATCAATTTCTTCCAACCAAACCATAGATTTGTATCACTAGAAACAAAACTTAACAATCACAACATTATAAATGCAATAAAGCCTATCCTAGGATAATAATATGGAGTTATGCAATTCTACCTTCCACTATGCTCTCAAATAATTGTCTGTCTTACTAATTTAGGAAATAAAAAATATATAAGTTCCTCTTCTAATAAGTACCAGAATGCATGCCATCAACAACTCTATAGACCTTGAATCAACTAGAAAAACATGTAGTTGCAGCATGTTTAGTGACCCAACCAGGTTTTCTTCAAACCAGGTTTAGCAGAAATTTATTTGCCTTTATAAACACACCAAGTAGAAGGCAATGATTACTAAAAGAGCTGATGGAGTATTAGAATTGAAGTGATGGCTATAAAATTCATGCATGATCCTTGTCTTTTTTGGGATAAAGAATTCATTATCTTTGTTTATAACAGGAGGAACAGAATATGGAGAGAGAGAGAGAGAGAGAGAGAGAGAGAGATAGAGCAAGATATATATATATATGTGTGTGTGTGTGTGTGTATAAAGAGAGAGAAAGGCAGAGAGAGAAAGAAAGACAAACCTATTCACCAGCAGGTGCCTGCAATAATCCAATACCATCCATGCTTCATTAAAAGCTTTAAACATCAGCCACATGGCATATGTGATGGCTGAACTGGTCGTACCAGGCCACTGGACATCCACCTTAGTAGATTGTTCAAAACCTACCACAAAATTTTATAAGGAAGCATGTCTTGATGAAAATGAATGAACTCTTACCATCTATGCATAATCTGACATCAGAGAAGCAATAACAGCTTCCCTTACTTTTAATCAGAATAAAATAATAAAAAGGGGATGACGTCTTACCATCTATGCTTCATAATCATCTCACACAAAGAAACGACTTTCCCACAGTGATTGTCCTTGATATTGCTGAGGCAGTGCAACAAACTGTTCGTTACCTTTTTTAAGTTGCGGTAGCGGTTCCTGGTAAAGACTCGAATGTTCAGGAAGCCATCCGTTCTGCTTTCCGATGTCAACTTGCACTGTGGAAACTTGTTTACCGGGGAATGGAAAGCTTTCCATTCCCAATGAGTTCTTGGTCGTGCTCAAAAGCTTGTTTGGTTGTGGCAAGCAATTGAAGGAATTACCAAAGCCATCACCGTATGCTGAATAAGGTAACTGATAACCATCCAGCCAGCTATAATCATCCACAGGTGGATTTTCATGCCTCAGGTTAACACCAAGCAATGGCTCGTCCATATATTTAGGAGCAGAAGTGTTGAAGCCAGGCGGGGGACCAAAGTGCCTGATGGGTCGGCTTACTGGACTCTTGTTCCAGCCTCCCGACTTAATGGAATTTGTCTTTGAAGGAATGCTGTCAAAACTAGGTGCTGAAGTCATAACAGAATCAAACTTGGATGGTATCATAGTTGCAGGGTCCTGAAACGAATGTTCAAAGCAAGAACCAGAACCAATCGACTGCGGTGGAGCGACTGAAAGAGTAGACTGCAACATTCCTGAACTTCTTGTGGGAAATCCTGTCCCCAATAAGTTGAGGTTGGAAAAACCGTTTTCAATAAATTCTTCCCCTCCTGCCATCCATTTCGATGTGTTCGTTTGTGGAAGTTGCAAATACTGCATATTTCCATCGATAGAGGATGCAGGTTGCTCCAAAGGAAAACCATTGTGTGACACTGAGACTGAAACACCATTGCTTGTAGAAGCAACCTTAGAGGAATTAGCACCATTGCCAATGACCTCAGAGGAGCTCAGTTTTGAAGGAAACCCATCAGTATGTTTCTCGGTGACAGAAGGCTTGAAGACAATAACCTCATCTTCCTCTTCTCCTTCTCCATGTGGCAGAGACTTGGGTTGCAAGGAACTCCCCAGATGATTTTCTTGCCTCATACTGTTTGTAGCTGAAACTTCTGTTGAGCTATTGAGTAAAACATTATTGGCATTGTGCTGCTCAACACCAAAGAAAAATCTTGCAGATTTTGAATCAAAGCAGATTCCTTGCTGTCCAACCCGAACTCCAGTAGTAAGAGCCTTTCCAGCTGCTACTATCCGTTGAACTCGTGCATTCTTTTCTTTATTTCCGCCATCACCTCCAAAATACGACCTCGAAAAATCGAGAATGAGCTGAGCAGGTACAAGAGGAAGAAATCCCCTCAATTCTATGTCCTCGGGCAATGCAAGACGGTTGGCTGTTTCACTTTCATCGTACCTACTCATGTTGTAAAAGCAGGTTTCATCTTCACTCTCATTAACCTTCTCAGACCCACTTGACAATAACTTGTTAAGAAAAGAAACAAAATTGTTCCAAAACAGGGATCTGGCCGCAGCTTGTTTCTCCTCCATTTCATTGGTGAAGGCTATATCCTGACAGCAGGCCAACCATTCAACGAAAATCATGATGCCAGGCAGTAAAAAGCTCGCAGAAGGATCATTCAGTTGGAAGCACCTCTCCAGTATGAGTGCCATGAAATCAAATATAGCAGCAAACGCATTCTGAAGCATAACGGAACGCTGAAGAATCTCTGCATAGGACTGATTCTCGGTATCCTTATTGACATTGTAGACGGTGAATATCATGATTGCTATGAACCTAGTTATGAAGAGTTTACACTCGCCAAAATCCGAACCAAAGCTGAACACCTCATCCCGTCCAGCAGATAGTAGCTGAAGAAAATTGCTACGGGCCACAGAGAAAACTTCCCCAAAAGTCTCCAAGCTACAAATGGTAGCAATATGGAAGTTAGTTAGTTAAGCTTCAGTAAAAATTATAACTGAAATAACTATATCCAGATACCTTGTGCGAGTAAAAAGAATGCCATTTAGTCTGACAAATCGAATGCTGAAGGCTTTAAGTGCTTCAGGCACAGTAGGTTCTCTTTCCTCAACAAGACTCGGCTCTGTTTTCCTATCTTTTAGAGACACCCGTGTTTCGCCTTTGTTTCTTCCTTTCCCAGTCATGCGGGCAGGTGCCTTCTTAGTAGAAGCAACCTTTGTATCCTCAAGCAGCTGACAGTAACTTTGACGATTCTGCAAAAATTGCAGAGAACTTTAATTAATAATTTTGATTATTTACAGAGAACAAAACACATGTTATTTCCATGTTACCATACTCTGATGTGCTATCAAATTTGGCATCAAACTATGGCGTCTAACCCAAAAGCTCACATGCTTTTTATCTTCTCTAAACTAGTGCATCCATGAAGTTGGGTATACAGATTTCTTCTTATCATTTCCTTTCCTCCTTAAAAAGACGGAATAGAATGGACCAATCTAGGTTCTTCTAAAAATATTTCCAAATGACCCGTTTTTAACATCTCAGAGATGATTGATTGACTCATTGATTTAGTCATTCTGACCAAATTAAACTAGTTTATGAATGATCCTTCCACAGTTCCACTGACGTTCCATATGATTGTTAGAGGATTCCATCTGAACTACGGACAGTAGATAACCATCATTAGAAAACCATATCTGCATACCTCATTTTTAAATTCTAACAGCACCTACATTTTCCTTCATATTAAAAAAAATATATTAAAAACAGACAAGAAACAGAAAACTGCCATGTGAGACTCCATATAGCAAGATTTTTTTATTTTTATGTTCCTAATAAGGACCGCATTTTGGTACATAAGCACTTGCAATCTAGTTAATGAACAAAATAAATACAATACCAGAAACATTTTTTGTTATAAGAGCAGTAGTGGAAGCTTAGCTCAATAAAGAAGAGACCAACAACACATTTCTGTCCAGTTGACCACCACTTTTAGTTAGGTCCACCGTGATGCTTTACCACAAAAAACATAAAAGTACTTAAGTACCCACCTGACTGCATAAGATCTCCATATACTATAGCGTCAATGAGTTCAACTTTATATGCCTATATTTTCCTAAACTGCAAGTCAAATGCAATAGTGACACTTAACTTGCTTAAATGAATCTATGAAGACTGCAAACAGACCAAAACCCCGACATAAATCCAAGTACAATCAAGGTTCAGTGAACACATTGTAACCTTCAGACAATTGAGACCATGTGATGTTGGAGCCTCGGTAACAGTGATACTTTTAAAGGATTAAACACCTTGAAAACAAATCAAATTCAGAAATAAAGGTAGCGCTAGCACAATAAGGGAAACGTAGAAGTCCAAATCACATCATTTGGCACAAAGCCACCACTTTTAGTTTAAACTTGGATACATTATTATATTTAATAGAGAGGATTGTGTTATTAATGGGTTGAAAATATTTAATAAAATGAAAAATTATCAGATACCTTCTCAAACGCAATGATCAAATTGTCTCTTGCGGTAGTAAAAGGGGTATCAACTGCTAAACTTCGAAAATAACGGTAAACAGCCAACAGTTCATCTCCAGAGTAGGAAGCCAGAATAGCAAGCTGAGAATACGAAGATTAGTTAATATAAAGAACTAAATTAAAAGAATAAATGTAACTTGGAAGAAAGGACTACATAAAAGACTCCCAGTGAAATGTAAATACAAGGTAGAAAAAAGTACCAATGACTACAAAGGAAAGAACAGACCTGATGATGAGGATTGCCACTTGAAGGCCAAAGAGTAGCAGCTTGCTTATAATAGCTCGATGCTGTAGCAAAATCTCGTGTTTTTGAATCACCCTCTCCGTACAGCCCTTTGTAGCGAGCAAGGTCCCCTAGGTATATAAAACAGCGGTGACATGATATCAAACCTTTCTTCACGTCAACAGATTTGTTTCCATCTCTAGACAAAGCAATGTCATTTTGCGGATTATCCGACATATAACCCATAGACAAGCCATACTTTGCCCTAATTTTTACCATCAAATCATGATAGAATCCAGTAGCTTCTGAAAGAAAGGTCTTAAATTGGGAACGGATTTTGGTGATTCGGTCAGGTCCAGGTCGCACAGGACCTTTCCCATTCTGTGCTGCAGAAGCTTGAGCAGCACTATAGTGTGCACGCAACTCTTCAATGCGCTTGTAATGCAACTGCCATAGAGCATATTCGATGTCATGTTGTTCAGAGAAGGCATGGTCTTCAAGGAGAATTGACTCGTAATTCTCTCGCATCTGCTGCCAAGCATTTGGATCCGATGGGATTTTCACTTGTGCTGCTTTTCTACGCTTACTTTCCAACTCAACATTCTACAAGGAAAAAACACATGAGATCACCAGTCAAGATTCTAACAGAAAAATAATGTTACTTCATAAATATTATCCTCCTTGCTAGATGATTAACGAACATCAAAGCAAACATTTGCTTGTGTTGATAGCTACACACTACTCTCTCATCAACATGTTACACGTGATATATGTGCAACATCCATATGACGTGGAAAGTTGGATGATATTTATACTTTAGTAACTGCATGCAGTGAAAAGGTATACGGTGATTGTGTATGTTGAGTGCATGTGATGCTGTTCACACACGGGTGAAGATGTCAGTATATGAGTCATAGCTACCATGGCTACTCGATGAGAAGAGACATGGAGTAACAATTATTCATGGTTATTTAACTAATGCAAATAAATCTTTATCCTTGTGATGGTTTATGTTACCAGAATTCAAGAATTTGTTGCTTCATATCATAAGATAACATAGAGTGAATTACGGATTTCTCCCGAGTTAAGTGATTTTAAGTTTCTAACGAAGTTAGGGCAAGACACAGTTCTGTAACAAAATGCATAACACAAGGATGTTTTCCTCTATTACTTCATTTAGGGACCCTAGGTGTTACAAACAGTAAAGCGCAGAAATGAAATCTGTAATTCACTCTATAATGTATTTGTTAGCTCAGTGTTACTCAGCATTTATCCTCCATTATTATCAAACAACATTATTTATTTTAAATAGTTTATAGGGTAAAAGTGGCTTGTTCTTGTTATTCAAATATATCATACAGGATGCCCGCCATGTAATGTTTTTTATTCAGCACCAATTCTGTAGAAACTAGAAAGCCCATTCAGAACTACCATTTTGCACTTAGTAATCCAATTTTGTGAAAAGCCATCTAAGTTTTACTGTTATACATACAGTGTGCAATAATTACACCGATAAGCATATTTTAACTAAAACATAATTGTCAAGAATACCTTGTTGTAAAGACGTTGAGCACGCTCCCTTGACGAATTACCCAAAGTGTTATTCATCGGAACGGTCATTGTCCATCAAGCAAGTGTGACAAAAGTTGGCTATAAAAGATCTGATTCGAACAGCACCACTCAACATTTACTGAGCAATCAACTGCATCGCACATAAAATCTTGATCAAGTCAACATGCCAACTGCACTCAATAAACAAATTATGAGACTACAACTATATAATACACTTATCTAATACAAATAAATAAATCTGAGAATGGCATCTGACCAGTTACAGCCATCAAACCCCGTGCTACCTACTGGGCTTATAGTTAGGATCAACTGGCCACTTGTATTATTAAGCCATTTAAGGACTTGCATAACCTGGCCTCCGGTTATAGATTTCAAGTAGATATTGTGTAGGCTGAGAGATTCATCAAAACCTCTAAACAATGATGCCGAAACCATCAGATGTCAATCGGGACTGCAATACCCTGGCAACATAATTTTGTTTACTGAATAGGTTCATTCTATATTTATGTTTGTGGGTCAGAATTACTGCAATATAGTTTTAGGGGATACTTTTAGTTAATTTTTTGTTCTTGCCCAAGAATAGTTTAGTTTTTTATTAAGTTTCTTGCTCCTTATATCTAATTCAGGTTTTCATTCTCTTATGTGGAGACATAATCACCAACATATTACTATAGACGTGGATGTATGTCTCACAAATAGTTGCTAAGTTGATACTTGATACTATTTCTCCAAGCAGCATTTAACCATGTGGTGCAATCGCTCCATTGATTCGATAAATAGGGTATTTTAGGAGTTGTCTAACACATGCTACCATGATTATATTTAGATACCTACAAACCCTAGTTATACACACGGTTACTCTTCACATACTTAGTTAAGGGTGGTCCAATACCAAGCTACTTGCTTCTCAAAAAATGTTTTGAACAGTAGCACAGTCGCAGTTTACAAAGCATGCACATCACACGCTTTACTTTGGTAACTCATTGGAAAATGAAAATGGTGATAAAGTGCTAATGTACCAGTTAATTATGACAAGTAATAGCCAATTTCAAAGGATTACGCATGCAATAACAATACATGATGATATAAAAACTGCCATAACAGTGGTTCTATGTATACTTTTCACAGAAGAAGAAACATAAATGAAATGATGAATCAAATTTAATCGTTGATTTAGGCAGCAGTAGTGAACAACTGAATAACCTGAATCCAACAACAAAAATTTTAAGAGAAGATTGTACAATTTTGTTGTTTATCTATAAGAATTCTACTAAGAAGCAGGGACGTTCCAATCTTTTAGGAGGCCCTGTTACACCTAATTTTTTTATTACACTACAAAATGAGAAAACAGAAGATACATATATACAAATTACATAGGCGATCAAGATGCATATTACTATTGTCTTCTGATATAAATTAGTAAGGCACCGAAGTGGGTTATAGTTTGACATCCATTAATAAAAAACCTTAAACAATATAAAATTAGGCCCCAAATTTTTAGAGTCCCCGTTCAAAATCAGACATTTAACATGCTAAAGAACAACCCTGCTAAGAAGGAAGGAACTCTTTGATGCATATTTGGTTGAAAACAATGACGGACCTTCACTCTAACATGGACAGAGCTGTATTCATAAAGCAGATTATTGTACTTTTTGATGCATCCTTGGTTGGAAACATCATCGACCAATAACCATAACAAAGAAAGTGTTGCACTGACTATCCAGATGATAGTTTCAAAGATGCTGTTCTACGGGAAATCTTAGGTTTTTGTTCTGTAATCTAGCTCTGCCTAACCATCTGGCAAGAGCTAGACTGGCAATAAAACGGTTTTTAAGAACCCCCTATTTGAATATTTCATCTGAAAAGTTCTCAACCTCTTATGAATGCTACCATCAATTCTCAAAAATCCACCCCCTTAACTTTTATGATTTACCAATTGCAATAAGAAACTAGAAGCAAGTACTTGGAGGATAAAAATATTCAGCAAGAGAGATTAAATTTTCCCGTTTCACCACCATCATCATCAAGATGCCTACAAGCACCTATAAACATGCAGAACACATAGATAACACCCTACACATGGCTGATCACCAAAAAGCATGAAGGCAAACACCGAAGAGAATCACATATTCAGGCTTCCAAATAAAATGAAATCATCTCCAAACATGCATATATAACGATAACCATAAACAACACAAACTTTTCTCAATCAAAATGCAAATTAAAATAAGAAAAAAAAACCCTAATTGTACGAAAAATTACAACTACATGAATGATTAATCGCTTTACCACATATGAAACCGACGATCAAAAAAGTGAAACGATATACCTATTCGGAATCAGATCTGGAGAAAATCTTGAGCAAAAGAAAGTGGCGATGCAATCTTCAACAGATCAGATCGCCTCCTTATATGAGAGGGTAAGGCTTGATTCTATAAATCTGCAAAGCTACGAATTGATTCGATGGCGGTGGTTGAATGGTAACAACGGCGGCGGAGGTGGAGGAGGAAAAGGGAAATATATATATCATCTCGGTGATGATGGTGGTGGTGGTGGTGGTTGATGTGGTCGTTTCCTGGTTGGGTTGGGTCTAGTCGGCCATGACTCCATTTTTATCTTTTTTATGTTCATTCATTTTATCTAAATTCTTTTAAAAATTTTCAAAAAAAAAACAAAATCAGTTTTTTTCTCCTAATAAAAAGAATTTTAAAAACGTTCAATTTAATATTTTAATATCCACAACAACAAAAAATTAGTTTTTATCACTAAAAAAATGTGATGGATGGATTATTAATCAAGTTAAGTTACAAATTTTAATCAACAATATTTGATGTATTTATTTTCAGGATACTGAAAGCTAATTGATTTTGACAGTAAAACATGAAAAGATTTGAACCGTAGAATTTGATGGTACGAATTTTAACAACAAACTGAATTTTTTTATTGATCGTGACGTTAATTCAGATCGGTTTGGGTTAGATGTGAACTCATTTTGTTGTTATGAAGTAACAATTTTGAATATGTGTGGAAGAGATTGGAACGAATGTTAAGTGGAAACTTATGCAATAATACATGTGTTTGTTATCACCATTAACAAGTAGTACATTTTTACCGGAGATTGTCCACAAGGATAAGTGTTTTAAGAATGTGAAAATTAATAATCAAGTCAATTTCAGATGGAGAATTCAGAAAATAGTTTAAGATGTTTTGGTTTTGGTTTTTAGAACATATAAAAAACATATAGCAATGGAAGGTTGCCTGGAATGTGGTAACCTGCGTTAATTTACAATCTCGGGGGATGACGGTACCTTGTAGTTGCATTCTTTAGGGAAGAAACCCAAAAAAAATACATGGCACTTATTCATAGACTACCCCCTTCACCAAACAAATTTGGAGAAAAAACGGATCTTTGGGAAGTAATAGACGGGAAGGCTAACCAGGCCAACGAGAGTTCCTAGATTTGTTCTTTTCCATGCTAAACTTTTGCCTTTGTCAAACCAACGCTAAATTCCTCATGATTCTTTGAGCATGTTGAGACAAAGAAACAATGAGCTATGGAGTGTCAATTCTCAACCAACAACAACATGGATAGTTTATAGTGACTCATAAGCACATAGAGACCTGTTTTAGGTAGACGCACTTCAAGTTTACTCATGTTCAATGTAGAGCGCTGCCTCTTATTCTCTATGGCACAACCCCTCTTGATTTTCTAAGCATGTAACAATGTTTGAAAACACCTTTTCTATTGGGCTAGGCATTTTTATCTAATATGCTAATGGGGCTTTCATAGCAGCTGCATGAACTTCTACTCTTGTCGGGATTTTGTTCATAAAGGAATGTGAGACCATTGCCCCCTTGGAGGTAATGTCATTATTGATTCAGCTCTCATAAGACCTGATGAAATAATGATGACTCCGGTCCTACTTAGTATAGATACTTAGTTTAGCTTTTAACTTTAGGAATTATCACTAAGTCTGTTCAGTGATTCTTATATTTCTTAAAGCCTCACTATTATAATTTCTGTTTGAAATCAGGGACTCGCTGAGCCTGTTCAGCGACACTGATAGTAGATAGTAATAGCTAAGTATCGCTCCCTGAAGACAAAAAGAAGTCATGCGCACAGAACCATCAACGATGTCAAGGAAGTAGTTGATGATAGAGTCAACGTTGCTCGTGATCTGAAGAAGGATTCAGTGATAGCTGTCTGACTACCCCTGCATGACAATCTAAAGAAACCAAGACTCAGTGACCGCCGACAACACCTATTGTTCAGCGACCTCAACTCCCTGATCAGAGTTTTGCATTTGAAGATTTATTTTATTTGTCTTATTTCTTTATGTATAAAAAGGACTACCTGCTTTACCGACACAAGTACAGAGAACGTTCTCTACACTGTTCCCTTTGTACTTATTAGCCCATAAAACAACTGTTCACTATAAACAGTTAAACACCATACTGCTTTATGTGCATGTTTGTATTTTATAGTAAATAGTACAATTGGCCCACTAAATGCACTACACGTGTAAAAGTGGATCTGCCACGCATTTGGTATATATAGATGTTGAGTGTAACACCCCAAAATATGGAGCTAACAAAAACCTTAAANGAGCACAATACAAAGCCTGTACAATTACATATATGTAATTTAACAGATTAACAACAATAACCAACTAAACTATCTCCTAACTAGGAGAGAAACTCCACAAAGAGTTATCATCCAAAAGTCCGGTAGTGGTCCAAAAGACCGGTCCCCATAAGCATCCCTCGATACTCACCTCGCACATCTACGCCTGCTTGTCACTAACACTTGAGATACACATTGACACCAAACAAGTGTTAGGCCAAAAAGCCTAGTGAGTTGTGAAGGATCCTTATGCTCAAGATTCATTGTGTAATGATATTTGCTAATAACATATGATCTTATAGGGTCA
>LUCG01283654.1:0-12923 GCA_001633085.1 Carthamus tinctorius | reverse complement strand
AACGGTAAGGGGGTACCGGGTAGGAGCTCTACCGCTCCCGTACCGACTCACCTCGGCGGTGTTACCGCCGGTACCGGGGTGGTACCGCTCCCCCTACCGGCCCCGTAGCGGATGGTCTAAGAACTTGTAAAAACCTGACTTTAAAGAGTTACAGTGTTTTTTTAAAGAGTTGTAAGAAAAGTGTACTTTTGGTCAAACACGCGTCATGTTTTGGTCAAAGCACAATTTCTTTTTTGTTAATTAGTGACAAAAAGTTTTAAGTGATTAGTAAAACTAGTCAGATTATTGACTGAGTGGCATAATCAACTTTTAAAATTTTTATTTGGTCGGCACATTCTTAGTTCTCACCTTTAAAAAAAAGGGAACAATTTGTTTTATTCCGCTTCTCAAGTCTCATATGATTAGCTATGAACACCGTGCATAATAGATTGTATAATCGAATGGGAGATCAATAGATTAACGATTGCTTAGTTACTTATATCGAAAAATATGTTTTTACCGAGCTTGATAATGAAGATATCATAGATAAGGTCCAAAAAGATGAAAACTTATATATAGAGGTCATTGTTAAATCCGTAAATGTCAAATAACATCAGTATGAATATATAATATCGTTAACTTTATTTTTATTCTATTTTATATGGTATTCGCCCTCCTATAAATTATTGATCCTGCTCCTAATAATAAATATGATTAGATGTTAATTCATTACTTTAGAATGTATGTATAAATTTCCCTTAATACGTATTCACTTAAGAACATCTCTAATAGTTTCTCTATAATTTCTCTCAAATAGGAATTCAAAAGTTAAAATCTCTAAAAATATGTATACTTAGCTCCAACAGATTCTCTATTTTAGAGATTTGAACTTCTATTATATTATTAAAATATTGTATAAATTTATCTTTTTTTTGAAGGGTGTCCGGGCCAGAGCACTTTTTCAAAAAAATTATATAAAATAATAATGATTTAACCTCAGAGCATCCGCAATGGAGGTTTCTCTTGGGGTTCTTTTTGAGGGCTTTACAGGAACCTTCACTGTGGGATAAAGATTCTTGTCCAGTCACAGGTTCTTATTGGAACCCAGGTGCTTGAACAAGAACCCGGGTTCTTTTATATACTTTCCTTTCGTGTTATTATTTTATTTATTATTATTTTTTTAAACTATTTTATAAATTCAAAATATGGAAAGTAAGGTTTTTGTAAGAATCTTCATAGTGGAGTTCTATTGAGGTTCTTGTTTGTTGAGATGTCAATGATGTGACAGTAACAAATATGACAACTGCGGTTCTTGGAGGTTCCACTATTATGGATGTTCTCATTGGTGGAAATTAAATTAATAAAAAAAATAATTTCTCTCACCATACATCAAGTTTTAGAGAATTCTCTAAACTTGAAGATTTTTTCTAGTTTTCTCTATTTTAGAGAACCATATAGAGAAGCTGTTGGAACAATTTAGAGAATAAAAACCGCATTTTCTCTATTTTAAAGAAGCTATTGGAGATGATGATATCCCAAACATAAAAGAGGCACACTAAAATTAAAGAACACGACCATGATTACTTCTTCAAACCAATCCATCATCACTAAAGTATAAAGAGCATAAAGATAATTGTACCTCTTAATTAATGAGCCATCCACATAAAGTACTACTAATATGACGAATTTACTCCTACTCATCTTGAGAAATGTACAATATCTCTGTTTTTAACCCACAAATAGATTTCTTTAATTTGCATACTAAGTTTCCCTTTCCTTCAACCTTAAAACTTTATGGTTGAGTAATATATACTTCTTCCTACAACTCACCAACTAAGAAGCTATCTTAATGTCCATTTGATGTAGATCTAGATCCTAATAAGCTATCAGAGCCATGATAACTCTTAATGATTCATTTCGTAAGACACGTGATAAAGTTTCCTTATAATCGATTCATCCTTTTTGAGTAAAACGTTTAGCAACCAACCTAGCTTTCAACTTATTGTTCATGACACCACGCCATTGAGTGAAATAGTCACTTAGTTATGAGTTCTTGATAAGTGGTTTGGTCCTAAGTTTTACCCAAATCATAATCAACTTCCTTTGAATAAATGACAAAGGCATCATGATTAATGGACCGCCTTGGTCTTTGCTACCTTCTTAAAGACAATTTAGCTTCTTGAGCAATTTCATGGTTATATGATCGTGCATGACGATGTAATGATATATTTTATGAAGGCAGGTCAACTACCTCATTGCGAGTCAATGATGTCGTGTCCTAATAGTTTACTAAAATTGGTAGAATAATGCATGACGCTTCATTAGGCGACCTTTCTTTATTTAGACTCACATTATGGGTAGCACTTTTACTAAAGTTGCCATTAAAAAAAAAGAAAAAAACTTGCCATTGTCATTCTGAAAAAACTTTGCATATCTAGTTTCTATAATTCTAGTGGTATGAGATAGAGTGTAGAACTGATACTCTTTACATTGTTCAGGGTAACCAATAAATTAACAATATATGCTTTAAGAGTTCTTTAGTTGTAGACTGTGTAGTTTAGCTTTTGCTAGACGCCCTTAAATCCTCAAATATTGCAAGCTTACCTTTCGTAACTCATACAGTGTTGTTTCAGAGGCAAATTTTGAAGAAACTCTACTAAAAATATTCGTGACAGTTTTTAATGCTTGGATAAAGATTGATTATGGAAGACGGGCAATCATACTTCTTACTATCTATTAGGGTGTGATTATGTTTCCCAACAACCCCATTTGCTGACGTATCCCTTGCATGGTAAATTGGTATCTATACCATATTCTTGACTCAACAAAAGGTCCTATCACATGTGTTGGATCTCACAACTTTTATCCTTGGTCGAGTTGATTTTAGTTTTGTCCTTAAATATTTTAAAAATATCAAGTGATTCACACCTTTTCATTAATAAGGTACAAATAAGTGTATTGTAAAAGATCATCGATAAACGTTATGAATGATTTATAAACCCCATTTTCGACAAGGAAAGAACCACAAATGTCAATATCAATAATTTTCAATAATTCCAAACTATGGCCCCTTTCTTTATTCCCTTATCCGTCTATCATTTTTCACATTCACATGGTGATTGTATTTTTCCTTAGATGATCAATGATGATGTATTTCCACGTAATTAGTGGACAAGGAAGAGAAAGGGATTTGAAGAAACAAATTTGAATTACTCCTTGTAGACATGAAGTCATTTGCTAGCCTAGCCACTTAACAGATCGTTGTGTATTTTATATTTTAATTTGTCTTTTACATAATACTTTTGGTGTAGAGACATGATCGGCTTAAGGTTGCCCGTTGCAACCGGTTTTCATAAAGCTAAAGTTAACTTGAAGTATGATTTTTCCAAAAAAAGAATAAGAGTAAACTACAATTTTGGTCCTGTGGTTTACACCTAGCTCTAAAAGTGGCCCTAGACTTCAATAAATATAGTAAGCGTCCCTGCTGTTTATATATATTTGCTTTGAAAAACGTCCCTTATCGTTAATTTCATTAAAAAAATCAGTTAAATGAGGGGTAATTTTGTCTTTTTACATTTTTTGTCTTTTTTCTTCAAATATTAAAATTAAATTAATCTTTTTTATTTTATAATATATTGAATACATATATTTTCCTCCATCGACCGTGAAATTCCGCAAAACAACGACCCCCTCCACCTTTAGCTGTTGCTTATCGTGAAACTCCATAGAAATACCTCCATCTCCAACCTCTGGCCACCACCTTCACCCTCCACCCTCCACCTTACCTTCTTACTGCTCAACAACCTCTGCCCCTTTCCCCTCCTCCTTTTTCCTCGTTGAGGCTCCCACCTGCATTGTGACCCACAAACTTGCATGTGTATGTGTGTATTTTTGCAACAAACCACGTCTCTGATTATCATTTGGGATTCGTTTTGGAGAAGGAGATCGAAGGTTAGGAAAGAAAGCAAAAGATCCTGGCTCACAGGGGATCACGATGGGCTTTAATGATTTGATTTGATTATGGGTTTAGGGATCATGATTTGGTCTAACGACGCTCACGCGGGTAAGTGTTGGAGTTGGAGGTGACTGTCGCATGGGTTATGGGCATGGTTTAGAGACATTCATGACATAGGGGGTGGAAAGAGAAAGGGGAGGGGGACTAGGAGAGCTGGAGAAGACGACGAAGGAGAGTGACGGAGCTGTAGTGGCCGAAGAATACGTCAGAGGACAATAACGGAGATGTGGTTGCCGGAGAAGACGTCGGAGGAGAGTGACGGAGATGTGGTCACGAGAGAAGACGCCGATGACGATGGTGGTGTTTTGAAAAACTGTATAACTTCTTCCTGTAAAAGTAAAAAGACGAAATTACCCCTAAAGTTAGCATAAGTATTTAACAGAGTTAAGAGTTACTGAAGTCTGGGGACCACTTTCAAAGCTAGGTGTAAACCATAGGGTCTCTAAGTTGAGGCATGTTGATTTTTGAAGTTGTTTTTCTCAATTCATGAATTACAATTGAACCCCCTTGGGATTGAATCTGTACAGGTGGTTATTGTAGCCACGAAGCAACCAACGGTCCACACAAAATCCAAGCGCAAATTAGCAATCGACCGTACGGCAGCAAACAAACTTTGTAGCAGAAAATCAAGCATTCAGTCGATTAAAATCGCCGATTTCTTCCCCAAAATCGTGGAGAAAATATTCAGCAATGGCTTCGATTAAGATGCTGAAAGCCGGTTTATATCCGTTTTCCGCTTCCTCATCTTGTTCTCGTAGGAACCAAGGCTTTGGTTGCTCTCGTACGAGAAGAATTGTCAAGTTCAGCTCAAACTTATCGATTAGCAGAATGCTTGTGGTTTCTTGCAGGATTCGAGATGCTGATAACAGTGAAAGAAACGGTACTTGCTTTTTTTTCTTTCTTAATTGGAAGTTTTTGTTTCTGGTTGATATTATGAGTTAACTAATTCCAAAATTAACGCTGTAATTAGCATTTAGAAGTGCTTAATTTTTATTTTCTGAATGTTTGCTTGATTGATTATAAGTTTGTGATGTATGTCTTATTTGCCTTGTGGAAAACAGAACAAAAAAGCACTTAATGGACGATGAAGCATATTTTAGTATAGAAATACAAAATATTCATGTATAAT
Organism: Carthamus tinctorius; assembly: GCA_001633085.1. Lineage (NCBI taxonomy): Eukaryota > Viridiplantae > Streptophyta > Magnoliopsida > Asterales > Asteraceae > Carthamus > Carthamus tinctorius. The sequence continues at coordinate 7,800 of LUCG01283654.1, read as the reverse complement.
AGATGGAAATCCGTAGTCTTAGTAGTATTCATAAGCTTACTGTTGCAACATTGAACTGATATGATCTCTAACCATGCTCGATATACCCTGCATGCGAATAAAGTAAGGCCTTGTTTGTTTTTTGGTTTTCAGATTCTATTTGCCAGATTTATGTCTCGGACATAGACATAAGACAATTCAGACCGTTTATTTTTCCCCTTTCTTAGAGCCTCTTAACCCTTAATGTCCTGTGATAAATTAAGTGATAAGTCAGCCACTTAGTTACCTCTTATTTCCGTCCAACATCATTGTTTCTATTTCAACGTCGGTTTTAGCCTAGATGCACCCCGAGTTTGCAAAAAAACGTAAAACATGAAGATTGTAGATTTGTGCATTGGCTTTCCAGAACATTTTGAATCACTTAAATTGGGCTTCGGTGTGTGAGATATGATTAAAACTCCACAGCCTCGCAAATCTGCCAGAATCCTTCTTTTATTTCTTTTTTCGTTCCGTCCTTTGATCATCAATGCTCACTTCTTTGTTAAGTTGAATATTTGATGGATAAAATAGCCTATTATACATATTCAGACGAGTGTCAGTTGCAAAAACAATCTTACTGATCCAAATTTCGGACTTCAGCACCACCTCTTAAAAATGAAAAATGAAATCAGACTTCAGACTTCAACGCCTCAGAGAAAACAAACACCACCTGAGACTTGTTGGGCGTTACAGCTGATGTCCATGTGGACCATTAACAATATGTTCTCATACATGGTTTTGTGCAATGAGGAACTTTGTTTTATGGTTTTTGATATGCTTATCTATATTTTTGGTAGGTAATTTATAGCATCCAACTTGGATGTTTGGTATTTCCACTATTTTCAGGTGAAGAACCTCCGGAGTCTTTATTTATGAAAGAATTGAAACGACGCGGTATGACCCCCACTTCATTGCTTGAGGAAAGCTGGATAGCTTCCAATAATGAGGAGATTATGTTTAAGGATGAAGATGGAAACATTTCAAATACAAACACTGTATCAGATCTTGAGAAAAGCCTATTTAATCAAAGGGAGCGGTCGATGGCTTTGAACAGCGAGGGCCTTGAGGTTGAAAGTTTTTCATGTCTCTAATTTCATGTAATATTTTGTTTTCCTCAAAGAAATCCTTTAAAGATGCTGGTGATGTTTGTTAAAAAGTATTTGTTTTTTTCTATTATGTTAGTTGGTCATAGAATCTTGTATTTGGCCGGCCTAATTAAATGTAGCAGGTAGCAACCATGCTAAAAGGACAACAGCTTTAGTAATCGACTTATTTCCATCTTCCTGCATAATTTTTAGAATGCTTTATCAGATTACACAAAGGTGCATATGCAAAGTAATGCTAGAGCACAAATAAGCGAGTTGGCTTTAAATCTCTTGTGGAAACAACAATTTTAACATTCAAAGCTAACCATCTAATTGGAAAGTGGACTCTGGGATATCTCTGCCTTCTAGACTATTATGAAAAGAACCTTGATGCTTTCACTATGTTCATTTTATGTGTATCGCAGAAGAACATAAATGATAAATGTTATATTCATATCATATTTTGAATCTTAATAAGCCTAAACTCCTAGCTTGTCTAGTTTATATTCTGGACTTGAAGATGAATATAATTGAAATAGATATGGATTATATGCAATCTGTATTCATATTACTTATAAATAATTTGGGCTTGAGTATAGATTGTGGAGACCAAAAGTAGTGATCTGAATTCTGGAGGTCTTTGTAGGAGGTTTCTGCAATAGCAACCCATGAAGTTTATGATCTGAATTCTGAAGGTCTTTGTAGGAGGTTTCTGCAATAGCAACCCATGGAGTTTATGTCAAAGAAGTTGTAGGAGCGTTATAATAGAGATTAAGTACATTGAAGCTATCGAATCACGATGCTAGCAATTTGAATTTTAGAGGCGTGAGTAGCTTATTGAGTAACCAATTAATGAACAGTTATGTTTCGGTTTATTGGAGAGATGTGAATAAGGAAAATAAGAATAAAAATCTGATGATAAGTTCCATTCTTGGTAGCAAAAGGAAAATGGGTACTCTCCTTGAAAAATTAAAAGGATTTCGACAGATGGTAAGCCTTAAGAACTTATCCTGGAGCCATAAATGCAAATGCAAATATGTCTCAGAACTTTGAACATGTTTAGCTGATTTGATGATCTATGATATTGCATTTAAGTTGCAAAAACGAAGGATATGTGATATTTGTCATGTTCTGGGTACTAAATGCAGTGATTTTTTGGTCTCATATTCCTCCTCTTTTTTGCTGGTTACAAGATTATGGAACTTAGCCTTCTTTTCTGCATCTCAGGGATTGATTCCACGTGCTAACGTCTTGCTAAGGCTTGGAGGAACATTCTTCCTAGCATTTTGGCCACTGTTCCTTGTAACCGTTGCATCCTTCTCTGCTATTTATCTTGTAAGCACTGTTGAGACATGATGCTTTTATTTATGTATACTTCTGCTAGTAATCTTAGCAATTCCTAGTTTTAGTTCATAAATTTGATTCATATGTTTGGCTGGTGGCTTGGCGCAGAACAACTGTTTGAAATTTCATGTTGGACAAAGTCTTTCTCCAACATATGTTTCTCTTCATATTTATTTATGTACTTGGAACTAAAATTAATTAAAAATTCGTTTTTGATTACATCATGGAGACTTAGGAGCTAATTAAGTCACTTTTTGGCTGGCACAAAAGATGGAACTATAGAAAATGGAAAGGAACAGAATTTTCCTAAGGTATAAAAGTGATATTACCATTGATCTTGTTTTGGGATAATCTACTATCGTCTTCCCTGTTTTTCCTTGTTTTACTTGATGATGCAATCTTAAATTGATTGTCTGGCTAAACAAAAGGTGATGTCTCCTTGTTTTATACTGGTAGAAGCAAGTTATTTGGTTTATGATCGGGACACTGATATCACATGGAAAGTGACAAGAAATTTGTATCACGTTCTCATATTTTCTCATATAGAGAAAATATTAGTTTCTTGCATAGGAAAATATTTAAATAACATTTGCATTGTAAAGGAGAGATAAAACTAAAGGAAAACAATTCAGAAAAGCACAATCACTCATTCTTAAGACCAACGTTCAAAGACTTAATTCATGACTTTGGACCTCAGAGGTGTGTTATTTAATTTTACTCTAGCTCATATATATTAGTACCCCCTCTGTCTTAGTGGAAGAACCTACATTTGACTTTTGAATGTCGAACAAATTACCCTTTAACTTCAAATGGATAAGAACTTTTTTGGTTACCAGTTAGATAACATGATAATTGCATTGAACTATAGCAATCTATTACCATAATATTCTGAAACTATATGTTAATAAAACTTAGGGGGTGTTTGGTCGCAGAATGGAATTTGACGGAATTGGAATCTATAGAAGGAATTTGAGTTTGAAGAAACTGGAATGGAATTTGACCATGATTTTGGTTGGTGGGAATTCAACTCATTCACTTAAGCCAAGGGATGATGAATTCCTTAAATTGTGGAATTCAATGGAATTCAAAGGATTCCATCAAGTTCATTCCACAAACCAAACATCACTAAGGAATTTAATCAAATGACTTCATCATTCCAATTCCATCAAATTCCTTTGAATTTCGTGAACCAAACAGCCCCTTAGAATTAGTTATAAATATACAGTCAAGAGTGGACTATTTTGTTGTGACAAAGGCTGTAGCTATCATTCAAGCTAAATGTTACCTGTCTTTAATGCTTAATTTAGAAACCCGCAAACCATGTTACTCTTTTAGTATGTATGCCAAGACTTTTGCTTTCGCTTTGCCCTGTAACTTGTCACATCCTTAACGTCTGTTTTTTTCTGCAGTATTTTGGACCAAAATTTGTCCATGATGGTACCACAAAACAAATACAGATACCCCAGTATATTGATCCATATGCACTTCTAGAAGATGAACGGTTATCCCAAACTTCACCGACGTTAAATTGATGGAATAAGAATCTCCTTGTATGTCAGGTTCCTGTATATTTGTATGACAATTTATGTTGCTTTGTACTTTTCCTTTATATTTATATTCACTTATGTGTAAGTTTACTCTAGCTCATATATATTAGTACCCCCTTTGTCATAGTGGACGAGCCTACATATGACTTTTGAGTGTCGAACAAATTACCCTTTAACTTCAAATGGAACTTCAATTGGTAGGAATTCAATTCATTCACTTAAGCCAAGGAATGATGAATTCCTTGAATTGTGGAACTCAAAGGATTCCATCAAGTTAATTCCACGAACATACATCACTAAGGAATTTGGTCAAAGGAATGTCATTCCAATTCCATCAAATTCCTATGAATTTCGTGAACCAAACAGCCCCTTAGGATTAGTTATAAATATACAGTCAAGAGTGGACTATTTTGCTGTGACAAAGGGTGTAGATATCATTAAACCTAAACGCTACTTGTCCTTAATGCTTAATTTAGAAACCCTCAAGCAATGTTTACTCTTTTAGTATGTATGCCAAGATTTTTGCTTTCGCTTTGCCGTGTAACTTGTCACATCCTTAACATCTGTTTCTTTCTGCAGTATTTTGGACCAAAATTTTTCCATGATGGTACCACAAAACAAGTACAGCTACCCCAGTATATTGATTCATATGCACTTCTAGAAGATGAACGATTATCCCAAACTTCACCAATGTTAAATTGATGGAATAAGAATCTCCTTGTATTTCAGGTTCCTGTATATTTGTATGAGAATTTATGTTGCTTTGTACTTTTCCTTTATATTAACTTGTGAAAGTAAAGGGTATGTTCAATAGCCTTGCATGAAAAATAGTTATAGCTTGTTACATCATGCCCGTTGGGTGTCTGCTGTTAAAAATTTGTAAACCCGTCTAGCAATCTCTTTCCATGAAAATAAAAATTAGAAAATTAAAGTAACTAGATTTGTCACTGTTCTTATATTCTACCACATTTATCCGATAGTTGCTCCAAATGTAAAAAAGAACTCTCCTTGTTACTAGACTTCTTTCATTCACACTTATGATTACGATTTCTTGATTGTATAAGGTAAGTCACCCTCAATAATTATTTTTAACTAGCATGCAGATCAGTTGATTATGGCAACACTTTCATATTTGTTTGATACATAAGTATGAATGTCAGATGCGTTTGATGATGTAGTTAGCTTGATGCGTGGCCACTATCTTGATGCGAAGCAACCTTTCGAATTGCAGCTTTATAATGGGGAATTGAGCAGATGGGATATTTATAAATAGTCACAGTTGATGCAATATGATAGCAGACTAGACTTGAGTTTCTTGTTACTTTAACAGTGAATTTCTAGGAGGTATGATGTTGCAAATGTGGTGTAAATATCAGTGAATTGCTAGGAGGTATGGTTTTCTTCAGAGAGGTTTTTATTAAATCCATGACCTTCTAATAGCCAGAGGACGTCTTTGCTTAACACAGAAGAATGCCACTACCTTACATATGAATGCCTAAAAACTTGTGAGAAAGTCATGGATTTAAAAAGGAACACACGTCAGGAGGTCGTTTAGCTAAATAACCCTCCATATGTCCTAGCTAGCTAAACACAAGTTTGCGTATCTTTTAGATGAACGATCAACTCAAAAGGAGATAGTTTATTTTTAGGGTTTGGGAGATGTAATTTGACAAGAGGAAATAAGAAAGAGAGAAAGATTGGATTTTTTTTGTATTTGCAATACACTTCTTTGCCAGGATCAAAATTCAATCAAGAATTTAATTATCTCAGAAATTTTGTTAAAGAAGTTTGCGGAATAACACTTTAACAATCAAAGATCAATAAAGACAGTAAAAAAATCACAAGTCTATTTGATTAAACTTCAATGATTACAAACCAAAGCCTCAATCTGTTGAACAGACTCAACATACGTCCAAAACTTCTCTCTAATGGAAGGACTATCACTAATCATGAGGCTAAATTCTTAAAATCACGAAAGCTATCAAAAGTATATCTCAAAATACATAAAAACTAGACTATTTATACAATGTAGATTACAAGATAATCATAAAACAAAAGTAAATCTTCAGAATCTATTACATGATTATCTTCAAGTCCTGATCTTTCTCTTCAAGCAATCTCCTTTCCTTATCTTCAATCAACAGTATTAACATCAACAACAGTAGTAAAAATCATAAGAAGTACTAACTCAGACTAGCAGTACTAACTAGATACACTAGCAGTATTAACCCGTCTTAGCAGTAGTAATTCCTGAACTGGAAGCATTATCTTCAATAGCAGTAGTAATCTAGTAAGCTCAGCAGCATTAACCATACTTAGCATTCTCATACCCAACATTCTTCTTTCCTATTTATTCATCAAACAGACTAATTTTATTGACTTCAACTGACTTATAACAAATACAAACAAACCTCCAACTATTTTCTTCACACGTGTACATACCACTCCTAATATTTATAAAAAGGAACTGGATACAACAAACAATTCTCAGTATGCTAGTCTACTCAATACTGCATATCAACCTGTTGTTTAACCTTTAGTTGAATAAATCTGAGATAATGTGAAAGGACAGACGGGTCTACGGATCTAAGACACTGAATGGAAAAGCTTGAAAGTTTCCACGGACACAATGAGGCCTCGGATAGATCCAGCAGCAGCAACAAGTGATACAGTCAAACATGCCAGACTCAATACCTTCATCCAGATCCAGGTGAAACTATACTTTTCAATCTTTGCTTTTGAAATGTACATCTCTATTGGGAAATATACCGTTAATGGCCAGAACGTAGCAGCACCGATAAGGCCAAGAAAGCTATTGAAAAATGGAAAGATCATGGCCACCAATGTAGCTAAGACCACATACCCTGACCTCCATGTCAACCTGTAGACGTTGATCTTGTATTTGCCTAGCGAGTATTCTCTTGTTATAAATTTGTTTTGTGGCCATTTTTCTATGCTCCAGTTTTCCACGAACGCGAAAAATGGTTGGATATACACCTATATAGTTAAGTAGATTCAAGGGGTTAGAGGTGATATTATTCTCTGGGGCTAGCTTTCGTAAAGCATCCACAATCATAAGCATTCTCATTAAAGCTTTTTCCAAAAACAAGTGGAACCCACAAAACAAGGAAAAAGGGTACCCACAAGCTTATTGAAAGCTCTCCCAAAAAATCTTCAAAATGCTCCATTGTGGATGCTGGTATAATAAAGCTATTATACTAACTCTTTACCTGGTAGGCTCCAAGAAGGTGAATTACGATGCATAAGTTACCAAAGTCGATAAGCCAAAATGGCTCGTAAAAACCAAATCCAGTCAAGTAATTCCCAGGTGCTTTATTACCAAATGCTGCGTATCCGAGTGTCCCACATATCATGTAGAATAAGGTCGATGCTGAGACTCCCACAGTAGATGCCTTTTTCATCACTTTGTTTTCTGGAGGACTTGATCTCAGTGTGTCCTGCATTTCTAACACTATTAGCAACTTTTATACATAAATACATATACATGTCTATCGGAAAAAGTTCAAATGAGAGCCATAAATATTTTGAGAACCGGAGAACCAACTATTTCATGTATTATTCTTGATAAAACAAACACTGAATAATCAGGAATATTATTCAAGGCCTCATGAATACCAAGCATTTTCATAATTCATGATATTTCATTATAAATAATTTTCATCATGTATCAAGTATGAATAGTTGGTTCTAGGATTCTTAAAATTATTACGGTTCTCATTTGAACCTGTCATAGAGATATATGTATTTGTGTTTATTTATGTACATAGAGGGAGGGAGGGAGGGAG
>LUCG01283637.1:0-13522 GCA_001633085.1 Carthamus tinctorius | reverse complement strand
GGTGACACCATATAATTAAGTTTTTGGTGATTTTAAGAGTTCTTATTTTTAATTTTTTGGTTGATTTCGAGAGATTTTTTAAGTTTCTTTTTTGTTGAATCGAGAGAATTTTTTAGGTTTTTGATTGATTTCGAGAAAAAATTTTGGCTTCTTAGTTGATTTCAAAAGAATTTTCCGGTTTTTTGGTTGATTTCCAGAGAACTTTTAAGTTTTTTGGTTCATTTTCAGAGAATTTTTTGGTTTTAGATGCACCCTTTAGAAGTTTCGAGAACAATACGAGAGCACCCTCCAAAACAATACGGTTGCACCTTCACGAAACTAATATTTTTACTCTTCGTCGGAGAAGTAATACGGTGGCACGTGGCACCTGGACTACCATAAAAGCTCCGTCCCTGTTCCCAGTCAATGTTTCCGACAAAGGTCTCTTCATATTAACAGTTTAATAGAAAAATAAAATAACCTATATTTAACTTAGTGAAGTTAAGGGCCGTTTACTAAACACTTACCCGCGTAATTGCTTACCAAGTCATTTTACCTTACGAGAAGCATATCGCAAGGATCAAGAATCTTACTGGAGTAAGAGCGAAGACAATGATGAGAGTTTTACCCAGTAAGTGATGGTCATCGTCTCTTACCACGGTTGGCGCTTACCGGATAAAATGTTACATACGATATCGTTTTTGTGGGCTAAAATCTTACCCCGTAAGACGTAAGTAGGCGATAGTGTTGAATTTTATCGGTAAGCACTTACATGGATAAGCATTTGATAAACGGGGGCTTAGTATGGCAGATCATTTGGAGAACAAAATACAAACCATATAATTAATAATTAAATATAGAGAAAATTACAAATTTGGTCCTTGTGGTTTGGTGGTTTTTACGGATTTGGTCCTTAAACTTCAATAATTAAGGATTTGGTCCTTGTGGTTTGCAAATTCTATTAGATTTGGTCCTTGGTGGTGCAGGTAGGCAGGGACCAAATCCAATAGAATTTGCAAAGCACAAGGACCAAATCCAATAGAATTTGCAAACCATAAGGACCAAATTCGTAATTATTGAAGTTTAAAGACCAAATCCATAAAAACCACCAAACCCCAATGACCAAATCTGTAATTTACTTTTAAATATATTAAAGGTGAAATCCCACTTCCCAATATTTTGCTAAATCTCAAGAACTAAAACTATAATTTACTCATTTATAAACATTTGTTTAATAGAATAATAAAAAAATGTACTTTTTAACGGGATGTGGATTGTGGATCGAGTTGTGGATAACTATTCCTCTATTCCACATTTGAAAGCTTTGTACAAGAATTTTAGTTGCATTATTTTATTATTTCTATAGATAACTATTCCTCTATTTCGTATTTAAAAGCTTGTACAAGAATTTTAGTTGCATTATTTTATTATTTCCTATAACACGCTCGAAATATTCTTTTTAGTCACAAAACAAATATGTTATATCTTTATGTCAAAATTACTTCATATTTAAAATAATTGTTAAAAATATTAATCAGTTATGTTATTTCGTTTTAAAAAAATACAGTTAATTATCAAGAGGAATATATAGATAGGAATCATAAAAAAATCATTTCTATATGGATTAAATAATACATGTGAAAATTATAACATTGTAAAATAAATAATAATATTATAAGACAATACTTTGTTTTTCAAATATATTGTTTTACAATATAAAATATTACATAATTTTTTACTAGGAATTTTTATAATTCTCATTTGCCTTTTTTTAAAACATTTACTAACTATTTTTAATGAAATATATATAATCATTAATTTAAACATATATTTATAAATAAAAAAATGATTATTGGTCTCGCGACTTTTTTGCATCTCTTGTCTAGTTATGTCATCAATTGTCGAGCATACATATATCTATACAAACATACACAAGCACACGTCAACAGTGTTGTGACAAATTGGTTATCGCTCGGAGGGTTCATAGTACCCTAACCGAGTTAGAGCATTCCCGTACGCATGCTTGGGACATTTAAGTGGGGCCATGTTTAGCCCCAAAAATTGCCGGGGATTAGTCGGGCTTTGGCCCGAACACCCTTCCAGAAAAAAAACATACACAAGCATACACGATATAGAGAAGGGTCGGATCAAATTAAAAGTTGGATTCAAACAGGAATATAAAGAAGAGAGTGGCATTGTCTTCATGTATCTAATTTCATTTATAAATAACAGAGGTTAAAGTTTGTTAACTATCCATGATTAATTAATACGTGACTGATGATTAATTTCATAATAGATAGTACACATCATGACTGATAATGAATGTATGTTATTCAGGGTTAATAACCATGAAGGTGTGACATACGTGATACATTCTATTTTGTCTCTCAAATCACACTCTAAGGGGGCGTTTGGTTAGGGGTATTGAGGGTTCAGGAATGGGAATGATAATGAAAACTGTTGTTTGGTTTGATATTATATAATGGAATCATTCCTGCAGATTTATTAATTTCCATTCCTGACCAAATTGGGGGGAATGAAAAAAAAATTCTACTTGGTTTTTTTCCCATGCATTGTTCCATCATTGTTCCATCTATGGATGTTAAATGGAACATCTTTTGTATTTTTCAAGTTGGAGAAACATATATTTTTTAATATGAACCAAATTTTCATTGATTATAGTTGGTTAACCAAACAGCATCAATGCAATGCTCATTCCTATTCCCATTCTCCTGCATTGCCATTTTCATTCCCATTCCTATTCCCTAAAATGAACCAAACGCCCCCTAAAATTGGTTCGTAATTGTACTTGTCCATGTACTTAGATACATTCAAGAAACACAATATCATAAAACATTAAATACAAATTAATAATGTAACACTTTTAGATTGGCATAAAAAAATTAAGAAGATACTAACTTGTTAATTTTTAAAAATAAAACACTTACATTCTTATATTTAGATTTTTAAAATAATTACCATAAATTTTTTATTAAATAAAACAAATCTAAAACAATATTTTCTAATGTTTAGTTTAACACAATAACAAAGTATTTTTTCAACTACTTTTCTTACCAAATTTTAAAGTAACAAATCATATTTAGTTGTCATTTATAATATTCACGTTGTTCAGAATGGTTTTAGATAAAAATTCAATGTTCAATTTTGTTTATCAATATACAATTGATATCTATATCATATTGCATCTCAATATGCACAATTAATTTTGTATGTACTTCCTTTACAAAAATTTAAACAATGGATGTACATATGATAAAGTGTTTCAATTCCATATAATAACATTATAGGAAACATAAGGAATAAGTGGGAATGAGTGGAGGTTCTTTTATTTTGGCTTTTGTAAGATTCGTGATTCGAATGTTGATTAGCAATGATGGTGCAAGTTATTTAAGAACGGTAGCTCACCTTTGGCTTGGTCCACCTTCCCTATCGAGCCGTTGAAAAGAAAATCAGATATTTTATTCATTTAATGATGACTTTCTGATTGTTAATTTAAATATCTATATAGTTAGTTAAGTTTTGACACATACAGATTCAGAAATTTATAATTATAGAAAATCAAAGTGTATACCACTATGATTAACTTTCTGCTTTGATAAAAGGTATAAGAGATATAAACACTTTTAATATTTTACCAGTAACATTTATACACGTTATACGTGGCCTTGAATTCATAATTACTGTTATGAGCAAAATGTTCTTTAAAACTTTAAATACAATGCAATAATTGTAAGTGTAAATTATTGTTTCCGTCAACTTCGTGTATTATCAAAAACCCGTGTGGTGTGTTTTGTTTTGGTGTAGTCTCGCGCTCCAATTCCATCTATGCATTGCCCTTAGGACTTAAGTAGGAGGACACAATTATCATTTAAGTGAAATAAATAACAAAATCGTTCTACTATATCTCTTTGTCATTTACTCAAGTCGCTCGATTGAATCCAGTGGTATGCACAGTACACGAGAGGCGAGGTCGGTGGTGGATGGGTTTCAATGTTGGCAATGATGTTGCTTCTATTTTTGATACCTACCTCTACTCCTACTCTAGTGATTGCATCTGCTCATGCTTCTATGTAACACTCGGATCTTGGCTCATTCGGAAAAGCCAAATCTGGAAACCTTATCCGGAAAGCACACCGCACCCAAAAACAATACACTTAGAAAGCTATAGGAATCTGGAGGTAGCGGGTTGGATGTCGTTCGGAAAACTCCAAGAATCCGGATGTAGCAGACTCAAACAACTTATAACCCCCTTTTCGGACCTTCACTCACGGTGTTCCATTTTCCTAGACGACTTTGCTCTCAACTTTCGATAAGAACCCTTCCCCTTTCACTTCTTATTTAATGCTTCTAGGTTTAAAATTCTTGATCATTTGATTCTATCTCAGGGCTTTGAATCTTGTGGTATTCAAGTATTGGCTTCATGAAATTCAAGCTCTCATCAATCTCCTAGCAAGTCTTGGTTTTTAGATTAAATCTACAAATCAAGATGGTGAGTTCATGCTACTCTTTCAAAACTTTATACATGTCAAGACATATATTTTGGAGCGACTAAACATCTTCGTATTTGGTTGATTTTAACCTAACTTGCTATTTTGAGGATTTTAGGGTTTCAAAATTCCACCACACTTTGGAAATAAGGAGGTATATGTCAAATAGTATGCTCCATGAGTGTATTTTGAATTTTCATGGATAAAAATGGAAGAGGAGAATTTTGGTACCATTTAGGGGTTTTCCCTGATTTTGGAAATGATTTGAAATATGTAGCTTTTGAGATAAAAAAGCATAACCTACACATGTCTTATGCCTCAAAGAGGTTATATGGTCGTAAGTCTTTGTTATTTGCTAAGATGATTAGTTTCCCTTATGTGGTACGAAATAGGACACGTATTTGTTGGACATTCTCCCAAGAACAGTAAAGTGTAATTCCGATGTGCCTTTATATTTACCTTGAATTTGGATATCTTAAAGTATAGATCGATGGTGGTTGAATTAGAGACTCCACGAGCAACATATCGAGGATGGTTGAGCTCGAAATTCATTGATTGTAGTCGAAAAGTTTGATTTATCATCATACCTTGTGACTTAATTTTGTATTTTATCTCTGGCAATGGCTATGAATTCGGCCTTCCGTCGCTTTAATATGATATTTTTATTTTATTTTGATTTAATATTCAAGGATACTTATGGTTTATAAATTATATTTTTATAGCATTGTTATTTTAAATTATTGAATAAAATGTATGTTCTCACTAGGCGTTAGACTAACACTTTTTCTTAAAGCGGCATGTATTAACAGGTCATCTTAGAGGTGAGCCTTCTCGGGACTGAGCGGAGGGGCATGTGATTAAGTATAGCTTTTGTGGTTGTGAATAGATTGTCGAACTTGAAAGTATAATGGGAATTATTGTGAAAGGAGATAGCGATAACTGTCTATAATCTAAACTTGTTTAATTTCATATTAGTAGACTATCGTTCTTTTGATCTTCATTTTAATGCAATTTGTGTTGTAAACACCTTACAATTGTCCCAATTGTTAGGTGATTATTTTATAGAAATTATGTCTTTTTTCACGTTCTTTCAGGTTTAAATTTATCCTTGTTTTTAGAGTGTTACATTTTGCATCTAGTTTTTTTTCCCTTGTTAACTTTAAATTAACGTAATATTTAGAATTTTTGTTTAGAAATATATAAATTTTATATGTCATGTATTTTGACTTAATATTTTGAATATTAATTTTGTATTTGTTGGTTGAACTTGTGGTGGCATGGTTGGTGGATAATGGGATGAAAGAAAAAACATGACTAAAAAAATCAAGAATAAAATAATCAAACTACTCAAATGAAGTGACACTTGAAGACTTGAATTTATCGTACGATGGTTGAAGAAAGGAATTGAAAATATCAAATCTGTATCATAAAAAGGTTTTTTATGTGTAATAAATGAAATCCGTAGACGAAAACAAAAGAAAACCTACAATAATACTATAAGGACGAAAACCATAATTTACTATAATTAGAACCATGTACCAAATACATTGTACAACATAAAGAAAAATTAGAGAGACAGAAAGGAATAATCACTTTAAAATGTTATACTTTGGGATATATTTTTATTAACAAGCAAATTTATAGGTTGGCTTCATTATAATCCTTTTATCCAAACATTCAAAACTTCTTATTTGATAGTTGGATTCATTATAAGTAAATAAGAAGTTTTAATAAGCAATCCCAAATACCCTCTTATTTATTTAAGATTTCTTATAATAAACACAAAAATGAAGCTTTAGGAAAATAAGTTTTCTAATTTCAAAATCAAAATAAAATACACTTCATTTTAATGCAATTTATCCATTTATTAGAAAAGCAATTCATTCCATTCTCTATAACAAATACATCAAGAACAAGTTCGTTTTAATTTTTATTCTAAAAGACCAACTTTTTAAAATCATTCATTTATTAAAAATAATAAAACTCATTATTCAAGAAAAATCCTATCAAGCAAAATACATGCTCAAAATAGAAACTTAAAAAAGAAAAGGTTTATTCCCACACCCCCACCAACTATTAACTAATGATGATTAATTTGATTTGGCAAGATTAGTCCATACATGCTTTCCTTCCCCAATCCCCACCAAATATAAACTTTGTTTTTTATTCTCTCATTTGCTTGCTCCCACTTTCTACAAATTAATATTTTTATTTAAACAAAAATCTATTATCAACAATCCCATCAATTTATAGGAATCAACCTGTTAGACATCATATTCAAATGAAATTATCAAAATTAAACAATAAATCGGAGGTCTAAGAATTTAAGAATAATTAAATATTCAAATAAAACGATAAATCATAGGTTTACTACGTTATGAACAACGAAACGAGAACATCAAAATGAAACAAAACCGTTATCAAGTAATGACTCAATAAGTATTTTGATCGTTTTTATACCTTCGTTCACTCCTTGTTTTTGTCCACAATTTGCATTGATAAATCCTTTTCAAGTGATTTAAACATTAGATGTATACAACAAAATTACAAAAGAAACTATAAATTAGATAACCATTTTTTTATACCAACGGTGCTACGAAAGTGGTTTATGCTTTTGTCCCACATCGCCCAAGCAGCAAACTGAGATCTCATTTGTAATGAAACCGTCGTTGGAATTTGAGATGTTATTCATCTATCCCGAGATCCTTGATAGTGGTGGTATCCACTTATATGATCATGTTCTATTTAGAGGAATAAAATAAAATTGTTTTGGAGAGATGGTTGAGTGGTTGAAACTTGAAAGCCCCGGTCTTGAAAACCGTTATACACTGGGACCGAGACACAGCCCAAACTCCTAGGGGAGTCAGCAATGGTGAATTTTCTGCAACGGACGAAAGCCTGGGTGGGTCAGGACCTAAGATCAGGCCAAAAAGCGTAGTCGATACACAACAGGTGAATATTCCTATACTACCCCAAATGAAATAAGTTATTTATCTTATTATTAATCAAAAAAGGAGCAATAACTCCCTCTGGGAGTTGTATGTTGCGTTCGGGAAGGATGAATCGCTCCCGAAAAGGAATCTATTGACTAACGACGAGATCTATTATCGCTTTATGAATGTCCTTGGAAATTTAAAGTAGGCCACAAATTATCGTTTCTTTCCTCCCCCACATGGATAGAAGTAGATAAACCGGAAGTAATTCTAGTTCCCACATGATGAAAAAAGTACATGGTCCCGAGAGGATAATGATCTTATTTGACCACTATACATTGCAAACATCAAGAAATGGAATAATCGATAATCCCGAGTAGCAGACATGCGTGATGGATATGTGAGCACTGGGCTTGGTAGCACCTGCCTGTGACTCGAGCGTGGGTACAAAGGTGGGTTTGGACGATGGTTTTGGTCCAGTAGGTTGGGTCTGTTGGTGTGTCCACCGGTTTGCCCATTCCAAGTTGACAGTTGGTCCATGTGGCTCAAGCGAAGGCTTGGGCCACCTGGTCCCTTAGAGAAGGGGGCACTGCGCTAGGCTAGCTAAAGAAATGGACACCGCGTTAGATTACTTTACAGAGCTACGATAACCCCTCATGCATGAACAGTGGAATTTGGAAGGGATAACAAGCTGTTGCTTTACTGACCCATATAACTCATTGGGCTTAACCAAATGAACTCCCTCTTTTTTATTTTTTTCATGCATCTGGGCCTCTGGGTTATATATTCTTTCTTCTATTTTTTATTTTGTTAATTATGGTTGTTTTCAATGATGAATTTTTCCCTTTCATCAATTATCAATTATTCCTACTTCATAAATTAAGGATAAAATTTAAATATTTTGCAATTAATTTTTAAAATTGATATTTCTTTTTGAGATAAATTTAAGATAAAAAGATATAGTTGTGTTTGGCAAATAATTTTTAAACTTGAGACAAATTTAATAAAGAATATATAGTAATATTTTTCTTTGAAGTAACATGGATATTTATATTAGAACATAATAAGTATATATTGGAATAATTGTTCGAGACTTAAACGATGGATATGGAAGTATGATATAAAACTATATATGTTTTATATCTTTATGAGTGTAGGAATTTTTGCTTGCATTTTTTTATTTGGTTTACGTATTAGAACCAAGAACATTTCCTCCACTAGCAGGTTTTTCTTTCCGAAAACTCTTTTTATTCGAGTGTAGATGTTAGGCGGAGCTATATTTATCATAGGGGGGCCTAAATCAATGCATATGGTGTGCCACCATATATATTTTTAAACTGTAATAAAAACATATATTTTCCTTGGTAGAGTGGGTTAGTTCCTTGCTTTTTAAATGTGGGTCTTGGGTTTAAGTTCTATTAGAGTCATTTTGCAATAAGAACATACATTTTTCCTAGATTTTAGCATTTAATTTCGAATTTATTGGGTTTATAAGAAAATTGTAGTAACAAGACTTAAACTTGAGACCTTACATTTGAAAAACAATGATCCAACCACTAGAACAATGTAACAAACCAACTAACGGAATAATAAAAACTGTCATAAAAATAAAAGTTCCAAAATTCGGACTACAAAATTTCAACTAAATCCGATACATCATCCAAAGGTCAATGTAACAACTAACAACTGAGAATAAAGACTTCTGATAACTAGAGCGAAGTCAACTATTCTGGAGCCTCTCGACTACTAGACCTCAAGCCTTGCCCTTGTCCAAGTGATGTATACCTGAAAAGGTTTAGTTTTGAAAATGAGGGTTAGACCAAAGGTCTAGTAAGTTCCCTCAAAAGCAACATCTGATTCTTTCCATCAAAAGTCTCACAGTTCATAAACAAAACATTTAAAATAATCAAATAAATAATGTTTCATGCTCACAATCACAACACATTTACTGGCCCTCACCGCGCTATTTCCCACGCACATATGTGGCAACGCATGGGCTCACACCTGCCCGATTAGCCAGTACATGCCCTACCCCATGCAACTTACACACCATGCATGAAAATGATCATGTAAAGTTAGAGTATCTTTTCAGTGATATAAAAATCGTACATGCAAAGTTTACATAAAAACATGTTTCAACTTTTAAAGCATCTGTTAAAGTGAGGAAAACTCACCTGGTCGCGGATCCTTTACTATACCGATTCTCGATGACACACTAAGAGATACAAATAACTCTCAGGGACCCTGACTTCCTAAATCAGCATTCTTATTCTCAAACGGCCTATCCCGACAAGAAAATCGAGTCGGAAAACAGAAGTCCGGGACCAAAATCTGAGTCGGAAAACAGAAGTCCAAGTCGGATTGAAGTTATCCGAGTCAGATAATATGAGTCCGAGTCGGATTACTGTTATCCGAGTCGAATAATAGTAATCCGAGTCGGACAACTGGAAATGCGATTCAGGAAACTAAAATCCGATACGGAAAACACCGAAAATTCCGAGTCGGGAAACTCTGAAAAATCCGAGTCGGGAAACTTTGGAAATTCGAGTCGGGGAAACTGGAACCTCGAATACTAGCTACCGACCTTCCTAATTTAGAGGCTTAATCAGATAAAACCCATTAATGATTAACCAAAACCAATCCTATCAAACCCAAAACTAACCTAATCAATCAGTTCATTGATTGATTAACCCAAATCCCATACAAACAACTTACTGACCTCTTATGAAACCCTCAAGCAAGGTTTTAGGGTCAAATTCTACAATTAAATCTCTAGAGGTTTTCCAAAAACGAAATTCAGATAAGAAATCCTTACCAAATGAGGATCCCTGACGAAGATTCAAGCTTCCAATCCACACTCTCTTCCTGCTCTTCTTCTTCTCCTTCTTTCTCTCGTTCACGGCTTCACACACACACACGGTTGGAAACTTTACCCTAAATGGTAAAAATGACGTACTCTTTCCTTTTATATGACATGGGCATGAGTCCACCTTTCCTTCCTTTGATCTATGGGCCAAGCCCAATTTATTTTCTTTTCTTGACAATTAAGCCCAATTGAAATTGGGTTATTACAACCAACATTGATTTTATGAAAAATATCTCTATATATATTTCTTATAGTCAAATGAAGTCACCATTAAAGAATTTTCAGTGTCCTGCCCTGATATTTCTTGGTTTTAATAAAACTCGTTATAAGGGTTGTTTATATTTAGGGGCTGTTTACTTGGTGCTAACCGAGTCAAGCAATAACCAAAATGTTGTTTACCGGGGTCGGATCTGTTTATTTCATGTTTGCCTCTTCTTTTCTCCATCTCTTTCTTTTAACATCCAACTATAAAAAAAGTAAAATAGTTTCTTTTATTTGTTGGTAAGTACTTCCAAAAACATGTGGTAAGCACTCTTACCCAAACAACACTTACACGAGATAACACTTACCGAGTCACCACTTTTATCCGGATCAATACTTACCCGATAAGAGTTAGTAAACGACCCCTTACTATTATCTAAAAATGATCAAGTCACCAATGACCGGAAGAAACCAAAAAATTGAAAGTGGGTTATTTTGATAGTTATATTCAAACATAGTTTGGTTATTTTTGTGTACTTTTTTACAGCATGATAATTAAATTTTGCAATAAATTACTGACATTAATAATGACAATAATCATGTATTGGGTTCAAGCATCTATCCCTACCATCTTATATGAGAAGAAATTATATGACAATAGATGATGGTGGAACTACAATACATTTTTGGAATATAACCTAATATATAACTTAAAAGTAATCAGTTAGGGGTTATTTACTTAAACACTTATCCAGTAAGTGCTTACCGGTAAAATTAAATACTATCACCTACCATATCGGACAAAATTTTAGTCTCTCAAAACGGTGTCATAAGCAACAATTTACTCGGTACGCTCTTACCGGGTAAGGGGTGTCGATCTCCCTTACCAGGTAAGACTCTCGGTTCATATCATTGCTCTTACCGGGACATGGCATCGCTCTTACCGGGTAAGCTTCTACTCCTTGTCATGTTCATACCGTAAGGTAAATTGACCCGGCAAGCACTTACCGGGTAAGCGTCAAGTAAACGGCCCCTTACTTTTATAACAAATAGCTTATAGTCCAACAGCATTTGAAGTGTTTATAGGATGTCCTCCTTTCTTATAGTTGTGGGTTCGAGTCCGATCCTGAAGAGTGGTGTAGATTTGATTAAAACAGTATTATATGTAGTTGTGATATGGGACAGCAAAGTAATTAATTAAAGGAGAGTAGTAGTAACTAAGGTAGGTTAAGATGCCAGTTATTTCAATCAACTATCTCATCTACCTTCTATTTAAAGAAACATGATACATTTTCCATTTTGGAACACAACCTAATTATTATTTACTCAACTGGTCCCTTTCCAGAAAAGAAAATTAAAATGCATTTATAACTAGTACTATACGTAGGTCGTAGAGTATATAAAAAAGATCAGCTGCTTTTGGAGTTAATTAAGTCCAATTTTAAGCCTGGACCAAAGAGGATTAATTACAATTGATGGTATATTTAAAGGCAAGTGACTTGGAAGGGTAACTAACTATTCGATTTGTATATATATTACCATTGAACTGTTTTTTATACTCAATATACCATTGGACTTTTTTTTTTTGTACATATAATAACATTATGACCGGGTATGACCCGTTTTCCCGGTTTGGTGTATTACGTGGCAATTACCTGATACACGTGGCAAATGGCGTGGCAATGACATGACATGTTAAAAGACTTATAAGGGTAATGAACTATTCTGTTTGATCACGTTTCACCATTGATTTTTTTTTGTACTTAATATACCATTGAACTTTTTCTAATTGTTCAAATGTTACCATAGTTCATCTTTATCTTTGTAACTGGAATCCAAGGGATAGGAAAGTGTCATTTATGTTGGATGCTTGGATTTGTTTCTTTCATTAAATACTCAATGCATACTTCAACCAACCGAGTAGAAATACAATTTAAATGGTACGTAGCAACGAAAATTATGTTGCTTCTTTAACATTTTCCAACATGATTGTTGTTTGACACAACAATTATATAAAAAAAACATTGTGCATTATAATCAGATTACTAATGGCATTCGTTTTTGTTCTAATCATGCCAACAATGGTTCATTCAGAAAAAAAAACATCCTTTTATCATCTAAGCTAAGACAAAAACACCATTCACCACGAAAAGTCAAACTGTGACAAAAGACGAGAATCAAACAACCTCATTTGTTAAACATTCTCTTGTGGTAATTTATATCGAGAATCAATCAAATTATATCGATTCCAAAACTAACGGTTTCAAAATCAGAAGAAATGAAAAACAATGGTTTTCAAGGGAAGATTAAAACCCAATGGTATATTGAGTACAAAAAAAAAGTTTAATGGTAAAATGTGATCAGACATAATAGTTCGTTATCCTAAGTCATTTAACATGCCATGTCATTGTCACGTCATTTGCCACATAATACAAAACGTGCTATTACCTATAGAAATGGTACAGTGTATACAAAAAAATATAGTTCAATGGTATATTGAGTATAAAAAATAATTCAATGACAATATGCAAATAGTTGGTTACCCTCACATCTCACTATCTCAGTTGTCTATATTTAACTAGTCTACAGATTATTAATTAAGCACATATGATTCAAAAATAGTGGGCCGTGGGCCTCATGTTTCCCCAATAAACTTTACCTTTTTGTTTGTTTTGTTTGTTTTGCTTGTATTCTCTTTGATGATATAAGCTAAAATATAATAAAAATGCATTAATTTTACTTAATAAATATTAATTTTTAATTTTTTTTAAACTACTTAACTAATTATTAATATTTATTATTTTAAATTATTAAGTGTTTATGGTGCATTATATGTATATCTGTGTATATTTAGAACAATGTCTTAGCATATATATAGAGGGAGGTTCATACGAGAAGCATGCCAATTTAAGAAAAAAAAACGAGGAGCAATCTTAGCCACTCATCCGGTCAATAAATGGGGCTTTGACCATTGTCCCCCCCTTTAATAATCTCTACCCTCCCATGAATCGCATCAATCCTCCGTGATCACGTCC
>LUCG01283633.1:0-49555 GCA_001633085.1 Carthamus tinctorius | reverse complement strand
AAAGCTACAAAAAGCTCCTCATAAGCTACTCAAAGTAGCGTTTCAAAAAACTAGCTTATAAGCTAGCTTATTTTTGCCAAACACAGCCCAAATGTCGTTGAGCTATAAGCCCTTAACTTTTTTGGAATCAATATCTCCACAAGTACAAATCACGGATCTCGAGTCAACTTTTATAAAAAAAATTGATAGAAAATTACGTTTTGATTAAGGAATATATTCATGAGTTTAAGGGATATTTCATGAAGGATATGAAAGAAAACAATTATTTTTGTTGTAATTTTTAAACAAGCCCATCTATTCTACATTTTCTACCTCTTGAGGAGAAATTCTATGTGATTGGTTTTAGCAATCACATATTCACATAAAACTTTGAAGTAATATTTTGAGTTCATTGTTAAGGGATACAATTTATGGAATAGGACCGTTTCTCTTTGATTTGGGAAGGAAATCAAAATAATTAATCATTATTTCGTTCGTTGCTTAAAGATGTGTGGGCAAAAGTGTTCAAGTCGTGTAACTTGGCTCCTTTCAATATTGGCTCTTTCATAAACGTTTTCTCCATGAAAAACCTTCCTTCTTTTTCTAGCTTTTCAAAAAGCTTATGGCAGGTGGTTCTTTGAGTTTCATTGTATGTGATTTGGGAATATCGTAATAAAATGGTGTTTTTAATTGGCTACCTCCTTAGCCTGTTTTAGCTTGCAACATCGAACTTCTTTCTTATTGTTGATTAGCAAATTTTGCTAAAAACTTTAATATTTGCTAGTCATTTTACATGCATCCTGTTGCTCTTAAAATTGGTTGGTTTCTTGTTATTACTTAGGCCCCGTTTACCAACACTTACTCGAGTAAGTGCTTACCAACAAAATCCAACACTGTCACTTACTTACCTGGTAAAATTTTATTTCACAAAAATGGTATTGTATGCAACAATTTACCTAGTAAAGTGCTAACCGTAGTAAGAGATGACGACCCTCACTTATTGGGTAAGATTATTGATCCTTGCATATGTTTTCATAAGGTAATATGACTTGATAAGTAGTTATCGGGTTAAGTGTTTAGTAAAGGACCCCTTGGTCGTGTTTAATTATCTTGATTTATTTTGCTATATTTTTTTGGCTCAATGACTTGCGTTTAGACGTGGTTTCGTTTAGTTGACTTTTAAGCCTTGCAAAAAAAAACTATTGTTGTCTCTCTTTTCTGTCTCTAATAATATTGTCGACCTTTGAAAAAAATAGGTCAATACGAAAATTTTCTCTCAACAAATTCTTTATAAAAAAATTCAAAATGAAGAACGAAAGTTTAAAATCTCTAAAAAGAATTACATGTAACTTGATTATTTATTTTATAGATTATATCATTACTAATATCATTATAATATTATATATATCTAATAAACTATTATTTTTATCTTATTAATATTTTATTTTAAAATTTTTTATTGATGAAATATAATAAAATATATTTTTTGCTCATAACAGCTATTTTTATTTCATTAAATTTAATTTTTTTAAAAATAATTTGTTGGAAAAAAATTGGTCCAGAATCTCGCGTTCTTCGTTTGACAAATTGAAATTAGACTAAATTATATTTTTGGTCCCTCATGATATGCTGTTTTTTGCTTTTCGTCCCTCAATATGTAAAAAGTACACTTTTGGTCCAAAAATGAGTTTTTTTAACATATCGGTTCCTATCTCTAACGACTGTCAAGTAGGCTTCATTAGTGGCACCATGTGCCCCTCACCTGAGGGGCATTTTGGTCTTTTCATGCTACCTTCTTCAACCTCAAACTCGTTGTCAAGAACATTCATACCAACTCAATAATATAATCTTAACAAATCAAAACATTCACCCCATCACCAAACAAAATTCAAACATAGAAGCCTAAGTCAGATTCAAACACAAAATATAAAAGCCTAAATCACATTCAAACCTAATACATAGATCCTACATCAGATTCAAACCTAAAAACTTCAACATTCGTTCAAAAACTTAAAAAATTCAACCAAGTTATATGTTTATATATACAAAGATTCACTACTGTAAGTTTGTGTGACAATCTTTACTCATTAGCGACTAACATGAAACCCTTCAATTCAAGTAGAAGTATGATAATCTAGAAACCCAGATAAGAACTCTAAATGTAATTTGAAATTAGATAAGAATCCTAAATTTAATAAAATCCGATGTGTTCGCTGGACTGTAACTCCAGTATCATCAAAAGGGAGCATCATCTCGGAGAAAATCTGAATTCTAAACCTATAAAACAAGATCTGGAAAATGATGAATCTCACAACCACAAAATCATTAAAAAAATTCCAACAACCAATTTAGAACCCCAAATCAAGAAC
Organism: Carthamus tinctorius; assembly: GCA_001633085.1. Lineage (NCBI taxonomy): Eukaryota > Viridiplantae > Streptophyta > Magnoliopsida > Asterales > Asteraceae > Carthamus > Carthamus tinctorius. Next base: position 47,207 of record LUCG01283633.1, on the reverse strand, counting down.
AACAAGAACCAGATCTGAAATACAAAACCAGCAAAATTATAACCCTAACTCAAATCATCATCGGGATCCTGATATCAGGATCTACCTCAATTTTTTTGCCACAAAACCACCATGTCTCTAACCTGCATAAAACACCTCCCCCCAAGACACACACATAACCACCATCATTCGAGAACATGTAGAAATATAACACCATAACAGAACCCCTAAATTGGAACCTAGATTAGGATGAAGATGGAAGATGCATAGGATGACGGTTATGGTGGATTTTAGATTAGGATTTACTTTTTCTTTTTTAGCCTTAGTTAATATTTTTATTTTCATTTTAGAGGAAAATAAAAGGAATGCATGAAAAGACGAAAATGCCCCTCACGTGAGGGGCACATGATGCTATTAACCTAGTCTACTTAACGGTTGTTAGATAGAGGGACCGATACGTTTAAGAAAAACTCATTTTTAGACCAAGCGTGTATTTTTATGTTTTAGGGGACGAAAAACAAAAAACAGCGTATAAAAGTATAACTTAATCTTGAAATTATGAATTAGTAAAGAAAATGAAACAATTGGCTACCAAAAAATTTACACAGTTTTTCAAATTCACACCTAATAACACACTGACTGAAAAGAAAAGAAAAGAAAAGAAAGAGAGCATTTCTTTCTCTGTCTGGGTCTTCTGTTCATCGTGAAAATCGTTTTGTTCAGTTGAATGTAATCAGTTTGAATTCGGTTAGGTTGTAAAATTTTAGGGCTTCTTTTTGTCTCTTCAATTTCAAACATCCCTAGAGTAGACTGTTTGGTTCTTTGATATGAAGCACCAACCTTGATCCAACGGTCTTCACCGAATGGAGGGAGGTAATAACTTTTTCTGCTAATAATTTATCTTATTATTGTGCTATTTCTTTTTATGTTGTTATTGAGAAAGTTTGTTGATTTATATGGAAAATCATGGATATGCGCTTAACTTTCTGTTGAGAATAGATTTGATTGTAAAAGAGTGGTCTTTTCAATTATGGACGTCAGATGTTAGCTGGAGAGCTGAGTAGCAGTTAATAGACTAGTGTATGGTATCCGATTTGTGTAACTGAAATGGAGACTCCCAAATGTTGGTAGAAGCCAACATCAACCCAGCAGCAGTTCCAGTTTTTTCTTTCTTTTCACCTTGTTGATTTTCTTACTCATTCATTATGCACTGCCTTATTCACACCTTGTTACAGATGCTGTGCTGCATGCCCAGTTTTAACTTCACACACTTCCTCTAGTATAGGGGGTAAGTAAGTAGGGGTTACGGAGTCATTGGTCATAAAAATCACTACTTTACTGTTTGAGTCACTTTTAGTCTCAACCCCCTACTGGAATGAGGACTTATGCATGCTGCAAAGAGAATTCCAGTTGCTCTCTTCAGGAAAAGGTTTACGTGGAACACAACTTTTTAGCAATCATGAAGTCAAAGTAATGCGGGATGACTGCTAAAACACTAATGGATATGTTTTGGTATGTCTTTTATGAGTTCCGACCCTAAACTAGTCTTGTTTAGGTATGTAAAACTGATATGTCCTGCTGTCATTCCCAGCAAACTATGATAAGATACAGATAAGCATGCAAAATAGAAAACCTGTCTATTAAAGCATGTGATGAGTGTCACACCAACCATAATGTTCAAATTGCATTACAAAACATAAAGCACTATGATCTTAGCTTTCATCAACGGATGGCCTCGGATGGCCACTTATGCGTCCTAGATCTATGTCAATCTTTATTTAGTAGCTCATACAGTCAGATTTCAGAAGCTTGGTGACACTTGCACATGGACAAAAAGGTGTTTTAGGTGCAGATGGATCACCGAAAGAAGAAAGTTGCAGATACTATGGGCAAGGCAAGAAAAGAGAATGGAGCTGGGGATTTGAGGGTGATGTTCCATTCGAAGGGAAATTCACCGATGTCGAACGGCTTTTGATCCACATGTCTAGGGAGTTAGTTTATATATTAACTATATCTCTTTAAAGGAGTTCTTAAGCTGCTTAATAGATGTCTCTTCTCCTTATTAAAAAAATTGGAATTTTGGATCCCTAACTGGAGCATGCTCTCAGACTGTGAAAGAAGCTGTGAGGGTTAACGAGTGATGTTTTTTGCATTGGTTCTATGTTAGATACATTGGCTTCCTTGATATGCGTGCATATATAGGTGAGGAAGTAATAGAAGTTTTAAATACATATACTTATTGGCAAGCCAACATGCTTAAAGTTGTGGATGAAAATTATTTCTCTATTTGATTTTTTTGTCACTATGATACGATTAATCCATCTATAATTGGTTTATTTTGCTCTCTCTCTCTCTCTCTCTGTCTCTCGCTTCAACTCCATTTTAGCTACTCTATGTTTCTTGTGAAAATTGCAATGTTTGACCACACACATAATTTTGTTCACGTGTTTGGCTATTAGTCAATCAACTTACGTGCCCTCCAATAATGACCAAGGAATCATATGGACACCATCAATAAGAACCATAATTTGTAATAATGTCAACATGCAAATACGTAATTCAACTTTGAAAACTTGTGGAAGAGGAGAATGTTTCAATTTTCACGGGATGATCCCAGAAGGGAGATTTGCGATTTTTGTGGGATGGAGAGAGTATCTGATAAATGTTCAGTATTTGCTTGTTCTTATTTCTTCCCTTAAAACTTTAGTTCAACCGCAGGGATATGCCAATGGATTATGATGACAATGACTTTCATATCCAAAATCTTCACTTAGCTGGGGAAGGGAGCTCCACAGTTTCTCCTGTTCTGCATCCATATGCTCTTCCCAAAATTGACTATGACGATAGTCTCCAGGGGAATTTAAGGTTTGATAGGTTGGTTGAAAACGAGGTTTTTCTTGGTATCACAGGTCAGGAAGACAATCAGTGGATTGAAGAATACTCACGTGGTAGTAGTGGTATAGAGCTTAGTTCAAGTGCGGCTGAATCAAGACGTAATAATGTTTGGTCTGAAGCAACTTCTTCAGAATCTGTTGAAATGCTTCTAAAGTCAGTTGGGCAGGAAGAGGGGGTCGTAGGAGAAACTATAACTGATGAATTGGATGCTAGTGATGGACCTAGTTGTTTAGCTACAATAATGGATCCTAATCTGAAGCAAGACGATGGTAAGAATCATGTTATTCATGCTCAAGAAGAAATGGTACCGAGTAAGCCTCGGGATAATTTTTCTGGTTCTAGTGCAAGCTATGATTGTGAGGAGTCTCATATTCCATTCGCTTCCCAATCTCGAGAGGCTCAAATTTCTGGTGGAGAGTTAGATTCAGTTGTTATGGGCAAGGATTGTAATTTTTCTGAGGAAAGAGTTCATAGGATATGTGGTGACGCAAATCAGGATGTCGGAAATTCAGCATTTGAATTATTTAAAAAGGAACCGAAAGATGATCTTTCTACCTCCAAGGTAGGATGTGGAGATACGGGCTTTACTCAAAACTTTAGTGCAACTAAGACCAGTGATTTGACAAAAAAATCCTTGACCAGTGAGGCTTCTAGTATCAAGAACAAAGAAACTAGCATGGATAATCCAGTAGGCAGTGATATCAGAGTTGAAACTTTAACATACAGTGCCGAAAAGCCTTCAGTTCTTTCAAGTATGGAATCTCTGGGTAAGCCATCAATTGAAGCTAGCATCCCTGTTATTGAGTCTACCAGTATGCATACGGACTCACTTGCAACTCCACCAATTGCTGGATTTGTTAATGTGCAAGCAATTAAGGATGACAACACAAAGTCAGAGATTCTTGCTACTCCAGAATCAAGCATGACTTTTCCATCGAAGGTGTCTGATGTGCAGAGTCGTTCTATTGAGGAAACAGAAAATGCTGATGTAAGGGATTTGCAGCAAGCTACTTCCGATGCATTTGGGGTGTCTGTGGGCACTGACCCATTTGAAATGTGCGAAGGAAGCAGCATTAATAATTTGGGTACTAATTTGACAAACAAAGGTTCATCGGCTGAATTCCATGCTGGAAGCATAATAAATAAGGATCTTGTAGTCTGCAGTAAGACTCCAAAGGCACAAAGTGGGGATTTGAACAAGGATAAGAGCCTGACTACTGATCGTTCTGGTTCAGTGCAGGTAAATGATGAAATCCGGTCATCTGAGCAAGGTGGTATATGTATGGATGAAGACATTAGTTTCAACAAGGGAGGGGATGTAAGGCTACCTCTGGATAGTAGTGATATGGACATTGAGGTTGTTGGAGCACTTGACCAAAAGAATGTTGAATTAACCTTGCCTACTGAAGACTGCAAAAGACCTTTTGTGATCGCTCAAGGATCTGAAGATGATATGCCCATTCTTGCTGAATCAGGTATATTAAAAAATGTATATGTACATTTTTGAAACAGAGCTGAACCAGCTATATTAGAAACATGATAATAGATTGCTTAGCTCTTAGGGGCTGTTTGGTTCGTTGGATTCCGGCGGAATTGGATGGAATTGGAATGGTCAATTCCATTGACCGAGTTCCATCATGGTGTTTGGTTACCCATTGAATGGAATTCCAATTCCTTTGACAGATTCCATTCCTTCAGAAATCATTCTGCGAATCAAACGCCCCCTTAGTTTCATGTTTCCAACATAGGATGTAAATATATATTTTATGCTGTTTGTTTTAGCTAATTACAATTTCATTTTGCATAATTAGGTACTGCCGTGAAATCTGATTCAGTATCATCTCCTGACACTCCAGATGGTGTCCACTTACTTTCTGGAAGCATTGCTATAGATCATATTGCTACTAAGTCACCTATACATGGAATGAGTTCAGTGCACCATGATAATGGGAAGAAAAAGGAAGCAGGATTTCTCGGTGATGGAAGCTCTGCAGACGAGTCTCCGAAAGTTGCAAGTATGATAGATTGTGCTTTAGAGGAGCCGTTATCTGTGGTTGAGAAACATGCATCTCCTGATGGTGATGGGAACACTGTACATGGAATGGCTGGTCATTGTGCTCCACTAGTTGAAAACATCAATGCGAACATGAGCGAGCGAACACAAAAGGCTAACCCTGATGATCTTGGTTGCTCCACAACTTCAGTGATGAGTTCTCTACCTTTTGATTCATCAGCAAAAATGGATGATAGTGTTGAGGCTGGAGGTCTGCAAGACCCTAAGGAATCAATGTCAGGATATCATAGAGCGGCATCCACAAGTTTAGCAGGTAATCCCCCTATGATTTTTATAAATGTATGGGTCACATATGTTAAGAAGTGTAGCATGGAGCTACACACATCTTACTACCTCAAGTTGATTGGATTGGTTAACTTTTCTGTGTATCAATGCCTTCCATTTCTTTTGCATTGCTATGTTATTGCTTCCATCCTCTTGTCCCTCAATCTCTTATTGCTTTCATCTTCTTGTCCTTCAACCCTTATTGCTGAAGGTTGTGGTACTGCTCTTTCTTTGGATGGTGAAGAGAGCATATTGTTCAGCTAGTCGACATTTGTTGAAAACTGTTGGTTTAATATAGCGAGTTGACCTTTCTCTTCTGTCGCTTTGGGGGGGGGGGAGGAGGATTTGGAATGGGTGGCATCTTTTAATCCAAGGTATTTGGTAGTGATCCTATTCTGATCTCTTGATTTGCAGTGTAACTCTGCTTTTTCCCTGTTCTATTGAACTCATGTGATTTGTGGTACTTTTACCATATGTGAGGTCTCATGATCTTCTCTTTCTACCCTTTTATTGGTCGTATCTGTTAATTTCTTTTTCTCAGAAAAGGAATAAACAGCCTTGTAGTCAACAGTGCTGTGGCGGATTGGTTATCGCTCGGGGGGTTCATAGCGCCCTAACCGAGTTCGAGCCTTCCCGTGCGCATGCCTAGTGACATTTAAGTGGGGCCATGTTTAGCCCCCAAAATTACCAGGGATTAGTTGGGCTTTGGCCGGGACACCCTTCCAAAAAAAATAAAAAATAAACAGCCTTGTACCATTAAATATCTAAAGGCACATTGCTGGAATTACTGTTAATCAATAATACTAGTGGTTTTGTAACGAAGCCGAATTAAGGCTACACTTACCCATGTTAGGGTCATCAGTTATTTACTTCAGAATATAAAAAGGCTTTGATGGTAGTCATATTCATGTAAGCGGATGCATTTGCAGCATTAGCGGTCAGTTTTATAGAAAATCTAATTTTTTATGCAGTATTTTTTCTCCTCATGAATGTGATGTTAGATATTATTCACTGTTAGAACCTGCAAGGATCTAAACGGGGAACATTTTAGGCATCTGTGGCAATCATAGACGTGTTATTGCTTGGGGGGTTTTACTTGTATAATCTATAAAGTAAAAGACTCTGAAATGCATATTTGCTTCCATGTATGCTGTTTCTGTGTTTGTTCTGATTACTTAATTTTGCAGTTAATATGTCAGCTGAACAGCAGAATTCTACTGATGTGGTGCCTCCCTCTGGACGTGATGCTAGTCATAAGAGACATGATGAAGATAGTTCCGTCTCTGTGGATAAATCTCAATCTGTTCCTCCTTCTAACACAAACAATACTGAACTTTGTGCGAAAGTTACCCATGAGCTGGCTGAGGGTGCAATCTACGAGAATGCCTCACTTCTTGAGGTAACAGAAGACATGAAGGGAAAGCTGCAGTCAGTCTCTTCAAATATTGATAAAAGGTTTACTTGTGAGGTCGGTACCATCACACGTCTTGAACAAACAGGCAAGGATCAGCAAGCATTTCCTGCCATCCAAGCTTGTAATATGTCGATGGTAATTCTTGTACGTTCATGCTTTCATTAACTTTATTCCTGCAGCTACCAACGCCTTATAACACTGGCTCTGTTGAAATTTGTGATCTAGAATAAGGAAGAGTCTTCTATTAATTCTAGCAGTAGCATATTGGATCCTACGAAACCGGAGGAAGTTTGTCTTGCTATTGCTCAAAACCCTGGCAGTGCGACTATTCAAGTCGGAGCCAAAGGGAATTCAGAGGGTAAAACAAGGCGAAAGTCAACTGGGAAAGAAAGTGCTAAGAATGGTAACCGCCTGAAGGCAACAACTCCAAGACAATCAGGAAGAGTAGAAAAATCATCTGCAATGTTAACCTCCTCAACAACTGGTCATGCTATTCAATTTGAAGAGTTGAATCCCCAAGAGAAGATCAAATGCAGCATTGTAAAACCCAGTAGCATTTTTCCTATTCCTACATCAAAGCTGCCAGATTTAAATAATTCAACTGCTATATTCCAGCAGCCTTTTACTGATAATCAACAAGTTCAACTGCGAGCACAAATATTGGTATATGGATCATTGATGTGAGTATTTTTACATTTCTCTCACATGTATATGCATGTTTTAAAATAGGAATTTAGTAGTATATGGACATTACTGGATTGGTCATGAACTCATAATGCCATCATCTTTTTCTCTGTCATACCATTAGCATGCAGGTAGGGTAGAATTTTGGTCCAAGAATTTATGGATGTTTGTTTCCTCCATCCTCTTATATTTGTCACTACTAGTTTGGGATATCTCCAAGTAAATGGCCTCTTTTAGTAACTGTCACTCTTCGCTTTGGTTCTGCGAAAGTTTGTTAAGAAAAGAACTGAATTTTGAAACCAAAAGTCGACTGTGCCAAGTTTTCTTTGGTAGAAGTCTTCATAGTTGTCAAGCAACCTTTTTTCTTAGGTTCTGAGAACAAAACACAGGGACATGCATCTCAGGACGGATGAGTAAATCATAGGACTATGTTATGCTGTATGAAGAAGCTTGCAAAATTTTGCACAGTCTTCATTTTCTCAAGCTTGATGCATGATAGTATGCCGTGTTTATAGGAGTTGCTAGTTTTGTAGTTATTCTTGAATTAGAAATTTATATTCACATCTCAGTTTCTTTATTTTAATATGCACTAAATGTGGCAAGTTTATGGTTGCAGATCAGGGTCGCCACCTGAAGAGCCTCATATGATCGCTGCATTTGGGCAATCTGGTCAGTTTGTGGGTTAGTCGTTTTTGAAGTTAACCTGAAGTCTCATATTATCTTTGACATGGACTGTATTTTCAGATGGTGAAAGAGAAACTTGGGAGGGCACTTGGCATGCTTGTCTGGAGAGGGTTCACAGTAAAAAATCCCAGGCCAACAGCCCTAGCACCCTTATGCAATCGCGATCAGGTACCTTATGATACTAGCCTGTATGGAATTTGCTTTGGTTGTTTCTCTTGTAGGTCCTAACACCTTAAAATTCATTTCAGACTTGAAAGATGTGGGTCATAGAACTCCAGATTCAGGAATTAAGCATAGTTCCTTCCCAAGCAAAGTTCTCTCTTCACCTATAGGAGGAGCTGGCAACAAGGGTACTCCTTCACCAACTGTTAATCCCTTAACTCCCCTTTCATCTCCTCTCTGGAACATCTCTACCCCATCTTGTGTTGGTTTTCCATCTAGTGGTATGCCAAGAAGTGCTCTTCATGATTACCGTCAGTCATTTTCTCCTTTACATCCTTATCAAGCTCCACCGGTGCAGAATTTTTCTGGGCACAATCCCCCATGGTTATCTCAGGGCCGTTTTGCTGGTCAATGGGTTGCTTCTTCACCAGTTTCTGCTTTCAATGCAAGTGGTCGTTTTTCTGCATTACCAATAACAGAGGCTGTAAAGTTAACCCCTGTCAAAGTATCAGTTGGTCCAGACATAAAGCATACATCTTCTATTCCTGTGGTGCATAGTGCCAGTCCAAGTGTGTTCTCCGGAGCATCTTCCCTATCTGATGCAAAAAAGACGACCATGTCATCTGGCCAGGCTTCCAGTGATACAAAAAGTAGAAAGAGGAAAAAGGTTACCAGTAGGGTGGCTGATCAGACCTCTGTTCCTAGGCAAGCTCCAGTAGCATCAGTTACTGCAATTCCAGTTGCTCCTCTGCATCTGGTGACTCATACCGAGGGTTACAACCATGTCCCTTCACTGGCTGAAAATCAGACGGTTCCAGTTACGGCTCCTGTTAGTAATATTTTTTCTACATCAGTAACTGTGTCAACACCTGCTTCTACCAAATCAAAAAGCAGTCCTGGTAGGTTTCTTTCTGTTTTATCTACTCATGAGCATCCTAGATTTCTGGATAAAAAGGTTGAGAATGTTGGAATATCAGAGGCAACTTTGAACAAAGTTGAAGAGTGCAAGCTACAAGCAGAGGATGTTGGTGTGCATGCTGCTGCAGCCAAAACATTCCAGTCTAGTGATTCAAAAACCATAAAGAAGAAAAAGGTGACTACTAGTGTGGCTGTCAACCAGGCCTCTGTTCTGAGACAAGCTCCAGGAGCATCCATCACTGGACCTGTCATTGGTTATTCGCCTCACGTATTTCGTACCGAGGGTCACAGCCAGATTTCGTTGCTTTCTCCAAAGCAGTCAGATTCTGTGACTGCTCCTGTTGTTTGTAGTCCATTTCCTACACCAGTTGCCATATCGACACCTCTTTCCATCACATCTAAAAGCAGTCCTGGTAGATTTTCTAAGGCTGTATATCCTGAATCTACCCATAGTTATCCTAAACCTGGGTATCAAAACATGGAGAAGGCTGTAGCAGCAGAAGAGACTTCGAGCAAAGTCAAGGAGTCCAAGCTACAAGCGGAGAATGCTGCTCTGCTGGCTGCTGCAGAAGTCAGTCGTTGCCAGGGTGTATGGAGTCGGTTGGAAAAGCAAAGGAGATCTGGTGTTGTTTCAGATGATGAAGCCAATCTAATGTCTTCCACCGTCTCAGTTGCAGCTGCTAATATTGCTAAGATGGCAGCTGCAGCTGCTAAAATCGCATTAGATGTTGCAGAACAAGCAAGATTAATGGCCGATGAAGTAGTTTTATCAAGAAAAACTGAAAATTTTGATCAGAGCAGTATCATGTCACATCCAAATGTTATTAAAGATACACCTGCTTCGATTTTGAAGAGTGTGGACAAAAGCAACCACTCTAATTCAATCATTTCTGCTGCCAGAGAAGCTGCTCGGCGGAGAATTCAAGCTGCTGAAGCTGCTTCAAAACATGCTGAAAATTTAGATGCTATCATAAAGGCTGCTGAACTAGCAGCGGAAGCTGTATCACAAGCCGGAAAAATTGTTGCGATGGGTGATTTGTCAGTTTTGAGAGAATTGGTTGAAGCTGGTCCTGGGGGTTACTTGAAGAATGTTGAAGCTGCTCCTAATATGTGTACTAAAGAGATTCATACTATGAAACGTGGTTTAGCACGGCAAGATCTTTCCGTGCATTTGGCAGAGAATCAGACGGTGGTGATTGATAGTCTCTCATGTTCAATCGAGAAGGATACATGGATACCAAGGGCTCATAAAGGTTCCAACTTGTCCAAAGCCACTGGTGTTGCTCCTGAAACAGAGACAGGATCACTTCATGCTGATTTTAGCCAGGACATGCCTCAAAGTAATTCACGATCTTGGGAAGAGCATAACATCAAGGAGGGTTGCCTTGTTGAGGTAACTGAACGGCAAAAACTTTACTATTTATGTGTTTTACTTGCTTATTTACAATTTTCTAGTAGATCATCACTTAGGGATGCTTGAGCACCCGCCTATGCATTTAGTGTTTCACCACCAGGTCAACCTGCTTGTGTTTTAGGTATACAAGGATGACGATAAGTACAAGGGTGCCTGGTTGACGGCTAAAGTACTGAGTCTGAAGGATGAAAAAGCATTGCTTTGCTACTCTGAAATCCAATCTTCAGATGAAGGTAAAGATGTTATGGACGTCACTCTTGAACTGCTTGAAATATGCATTCGAGGGTGGTTTTTTATTTCGTGGAAGTAATTGCAAACAGAATTGTGTAGCAGGCAAACTTGAACCGTGGGAGTTGCACATTATTATTTATTATCATGTATATATTACAAAAGTGTGCTCTTTTCTACTCCCTGAAGGCATTAAACATGCAAGTCATGGTTCTTTCTGTTGCATAAGAAATGAACAGCATCCGTTATTCAACTTTGGTGTCTGTCTTGAGCCAAGTGTGCTGTATTTTTGAAAAAAAAAAAATACATAGAGGAGATCATTATGTCTCCAGTATCTCTCTATAGATATGATCTCTTATCTTCCCATTTTCTTTTACCCTTTCGTTTTTTGCTTTTTTTAGGCTGTTTTTTAGTAATCTAGCAATGCACATCAATTATCATCCAGATAATATGTTGTGAAGTGGTGATATTTTCGAGTGGTTTATAGGTTGGTAGTTGTTTCTTCTGGAAACTGTATGGTGATTGGATCCTCTTATTGAGATATATCCTGAAGCTTTTGTTCTTATTTTCAAGGGTCTGAGCAACTAAAGGAATGGGTGCCACTTGAGGTTGAAGGCAACAAGGTACCTAGGGTACGCTTTGCTCATCCTATAACTACCATGGGGTTTGAAGGGACTAGAAAGAGACGCAGAATGGCTGTGACAGATTATTCTTGGTCTAATGGAGATAGAGTTGATGTCCGGATGCAAGATTGGTTAGTCTTAATAATACTCCCTTAACGCCTTTTGAAACTATATTCCTTTAAGATGATATACCAGCCTCTCTACCCTCTGAGGTTGAGGTAAGGTCTGCATACATCCTACCTCCCCAGACCCTTCCACTGTGTGGTAACACTGGTTGGCTCATATCGTCAGGCCCAGCAAAGTATGTTACAAGCAAATGGCTAGTTAGCCCTATTATCAGTATCTTGTATGAGCCAAATTTGAACCTAATATTTCTTTACATGCTGTACCATGACCCTTTTGTAGCTGGCGTGAGGGAGTTGTCATGGAGCAAAATAAGATTGATTTAACTTCCATATCTGTTCAATTTCCAGGTACATAAGGTCCTCTCATTTGGAATTTCTGCTATCAGTTATCCACTTATCCGTTATGACTTGTGTTCTGTTATTCTCTATCTATATCTTTTTGCAGCGCAAGGAAAGACGTTAGTTGTTCGATCATGGCATGTCCGGCCAACTCTTATCTGGAAGGATAAGAAGTGGATCGAATGGTCCAGTTTGAAGGGAGGCTGTGCTTCTGAGGTATATGTTAATTTGTGTCAAATTTTTGGAATTCTAATGGAAACCTTTTGTTTATTAGTTCTTTTAATGATTGTTACATCTTGTTGCAGGGTGAGACACCAAAGGAAAAGCGGATGAAACTTGGTAGTCCTGTGAAGGATAAAGGAAAGGACAAGTCACCTAAAAATGTTGACGTTGTGGAGTCAGGAAGGGGCGAAGAATTAGGGACACTGCCCTTATCTGCAGAAGAAAGCTCATTTAATGTTGGTAAAAGCACTATGGATGAGAAGAAGATGAGGAGTGGGTTGCAGAAGGAAGGTACAAGAGTGATTTTTGGTGTTCCTAAACCTGGTAAGAAACAGAAATTTATGGATGTGAGCAAGCATTATGTTGCAGACGGAAGCAAGAAAAACAATACGGCAAATGATCCTTTCAAGTTTGCAAGGTATTTGAAGCCGCAAGCACCTGGAGCCCATGGGTGGAAACTTAATTCTAGAAATGAAAATCAAGTTGCTGAAGCCAAAACCAAAGTCAAGTCTAGAAAGCCACCAGTTCCTTCATTCAGAACGTTAACGCAGAATCTGAAATCGACAGATAGAAGTGATGGAGATACTGTTAATGATGTTGAAAAGCAGACGTCGTCTTCCAACACAACAAAAGGCCCTGCTCCAAAGAAAGCTTTCAGTTTCACATCAATTCCCAAATCTGAGCATTTGAATAAAGGAAAACTAGTAGCTGCTGAGGGAAAGACAGCTAAATCAGAAGTGACGGACAAATCAATTCCTCAAGTAATTGAGCCACGTAGATCAAACCGTAAAATCCAGCCAACATCAAGAGTGAGTCTTTTGTTGTATGCCAAAAGCTAAATTATAATTTTTGTCACGATTTCAGTTCATGGTCAGTGCTTAACATCTCCAATGTGTTGGGTGCAGCTATTGGAAGGGTTACAAAGTTCGCTTACCATCTCAAAGATACCTTCTGTTTCACATGCAAGTCAAAGAAACCACAATAAGGTCACTTCTAGAGGTAAAACTTGCTACAAAAATATTCTACTTAAACTATGAGTCAGCTTAATCATAAGCTTGATGTGGTGATTGTTAACAGGGAATAACAGCAATGATGGATGACAGGATGGGAGATGTAGGTAGGTAGGTAGGTGTGTATAATTAATTGTTAATTAAGCAGAGGAATGGATGATGTTTTAGAAGAAGAATGTTCATATCTTTTATTTCATGCGACTTGCTACTACTTGCACCACAAGCATCTATGCAATAAGATTGCAGGAAGGATGTTTAACCATATGAAATTTTCATAACTTTTTTTTTGTTTATTGTAGTTGCATTCATATATCAGCCAGAGCTAATGGATCATCTCCCTTTTGGTGTTCTTTTAGTCTGTCTTTTTTTTTTGTTTTGTTACAGAACTTACATTGCCCTATATTAAATTGAATCATAAACATGAAATCGCAAAATAGATATATGAGGTTTACATTGATGATTTTGATAATGTTTTGTTTGTTTACAAACAACAAAATTTACACCATTGTTAAAAGACATGGCTGTCATACTTTCATCTGTCAGCAGGGAGTTGAAGAATCTTTTCCAAGCATGTATTGTATTTCTTTCAAATAACCGACTGAAAAATGTATACCCTAATTTGAGCAAACTTGAAACACGCCCATTCTAAATCTAATTGTATAATAAAAAGTGGGATCGATAAAGCAACGATTATATTAAACTCCATCCCACAGTTGAGCAACTTTCTACGGCATTCGGTGATAGATTCATGTTGACTTCAGCATCTTGTTTCAAATCGGAAAAGCACTTTGTCTTTTAAGAAGTTAACCTTGCCACATTCACACCTGCAGACCATTATATACGCTTAAGAGAAAACATAGCAAGGATTCTGTAGACGAGCAAAAGAAATTAGGATATACACAAACCTTTTCTCTATCTCAATGAGGAGAAAGGTTTGAGAATTTTTTTATTGAAGGGCATGAGAACGTGTGAAATACTGGCACAAACATATTGCTAACTATTGCTAACTATTACAGCTAATGTCATGCCATGGGATAGAAAGCAAATTCCATTGAATTCAACACGTGAAATGCTGCAGCGTCTAACAAAAGAAAAAATGGATCGTTGGAGCAGGTGAAAGAACACTTACTAACATTATCTACCAGTGATGGTCTTTAATTCATCATATGCACATTGTACTTTATGCTTTTCTTCAATGTCCATGTTGGATCCTTCATCAGACTGTAGAAAGAAAAACATTGTATAAGCATTAAACATGACAATGATATCCGATGTTCTGGAAGATGATACTTCATCCACCCATAAAAATTGCATTCTCTAACTAAAACAGCCTCCAACACATACAATAAGAGAGCATCTTGTGAACCCAAAACAAAAGTGGAAGTAATGCAATTCGTTTCCGTTGATTAGGATAAAAACACACCCTTGAATCAACATAAGATTTTGACCTTCCAACAAGTTATTCAACTTGAAAAGGTAAATGAGATCGAAGGCCTACCATTACTCTGAGTATTTTCTGCAGTAAGCTGTCAATCTCTTCTTTGTAACATGATAATATTTGGCAAATTCTAACATCCTCGTGCATTAGCAGGAGGACATGAACGACTGCAATTATCCTGCTTGAAAGGTCCATCATAGCATGGTCATTTTGACCATCAAAAGTTGGTGAATCGTTTCCAGAGATGAAAGATGCCAGCACATTCATGACATCTTTTAAAAGTTTTTCACTCCTATAGAACAAAAGAAAACAAGGCAAAACATAGTAATGGCTTTTGCTGGTAAGGATGGTCTTGCTTGACCCACGATCCTCTGCTCGAATACTCTGCATGCAACAAAAAGAGGTAAAAGGTCCACTACAGTTCGAACCATTCAAGCTAAGTAAAGCTACTTTGCATGACCAAGAAACTTGCTGGACTTTAAGATTATGATCACTAGCTTTTATCAAAAGAATGCAAAAAAGAAGCTTGCAGTATTTTCTGCAATGATATGATAAGAACCAATCATCCCAAGCTAATTATGGTAGTGAACACGAAGAATGATTGGGGAAGATATAAACCAAATGATATACAATCCATGTGATAAAGTGGAAATAGAAATGGCAAAAACTGAAATCAGATCTGAGGATGAAGATTGCCATAAGAAATAGGTATAAGTAGCACTTACAGAAACAATATCAATCAAGTATCCTGGAAGGACGTTGCCAATTTTGGAAATGCTCTGTTCAGAAATTTTTGTGGGCTTTGAATCAAGTGCCATAATTGTTCGAAGCAACGAACAGGTGTTCTCCAAGGGTGGTTTATTTGACTGAAAGTGGAAAACATAAGACATTAAGATTACGCATGCAGGTAATTTCCTACAGACCAATCAAAAAGTTGTCCATCAATAATACAACTTCAAAAATAATACTAAGTGAGAATTCAAAGAGTACAGTTATGGAAGGTAAGCGGCTTACAATCAGATCAATAACCGCTCCCTCTAGCATCTTTAAAACAAGACGATCATCCCCAATTTGAGACAGGCAAGAGCAAACAGCACTAGTGACAGACCTAAACAATTTAGAGTTTGACTTCCCACATTTCTCCACGGCATGTGAACTGCTTTCTGATAAACAAATTCATAAGGAATTACAACATGCAGGCAACACTAGTAACATTACAGAGGCTTAGCCAGATGTGTAACAAAGAGAATATGTCAGTAACAAGTATTGGGAAAAAGCAAGAGAAGAAAATGGAAGTTGCTTAATGAATACCAGGAAAAACTTCATAACGTGCCAGCAAGGTGACGAGGAAACTAATATAGTCCACAATCTGGATGTGTCCAGCCTTGTAGGCAGAATTCAGGACTTCCAAGAAGCGAAACAAGAGACATGGCTCCAGATCCTGGCCTGCAATGATCAGCATTTGAGAAACAATTGATCAGGAATGGATTTGTTCGTCTACTTTAGTTGTAGGTTTATTCCCCATTGCCTGTCAGATCGTTGCATATACTTTCTTTAACAGAAATGGTGAATGATATTCATGCAATCGTGTATTTCCATGTGAGCTAAAAAAGCTCTTGGCATGTGGATATGATACGCTTCCAGCATTCTACCAAACTTATGAAAAGAGAAATAGTATGGGCGATGACTTATCTACTAGAACTATACATGTGTACCATCAAAAGGATGTGAGGGGGTGCAGTATGCTTCATATAAGAAGCAGGCGGTGGCAAAAAAGGATCCGAGATTTTCTTTTTCTTCTATCAAATTAAAGGACAGCTACAATACTCACACAAGCAACAAGCAGCAACCGACTGTAGCAGAGATGGGTCCAGGAAGGAGAAGTAATACAGGCAGCAAACAGAAAGTTCCTGAATATCTGTAGCAAGCTTCATAAAAGGACCATATGAAATATTTCCTGCCAAAAAGAAAAAGATTACCAAAAGATACTCATATAACTACACAATAATACACTAAGATTCAGGATTGAAGCATCAAATTTCCTACTACCATCATGACATGTACTGTAAAATTCTCTTAATGAGTATTGCATGCTGTCAAGCTCTTGCAAGAGAGGAGAGTTCATGGTAACACATTGTCCCAAGTGAAGTTGAAGACGCAATACAGCCTGCAGGAAGCACTCCAACGTGAAAAAATACCATTGTCAAGGTCTGAGGACCGAATGACTATAGATGAAACAATTTAAGCAATGGTTGTGAGTGAGCATATACCTTGGACAACGATGGATTTTTATCACCCAAGAGGATTAGCAGCAAAGGAATCTCTCTTATCCAGGTAATCTGAAAGTCTATAATTCCTGAATCACTTCTATTTGGGGATAGCCAACTGTCTCTCTGTAAAATGGACACAACGTCAACCTACATATTGGGAAGAAAAAGAACGGAAACACAATGGTATAAATTGCTATTCATCCCCCACCCCCCACCCCCGGTGGGGAAAAAAAACTAGCCTTCAGACTCTGCTTACGTTTGTTGCTTGAAAGGATAGTTTGTGGTAAACATGTAGAGATATAGGTGAAAGAGCTTACAGGAAACAGCATTTCTTCGATTGCTGAAAGACAAACTAATTTCATAGAAGACTCTGGATCACACTTCTTGAAAACCTCTGTAAAAGCCTGAAACAAGTATGATCGAGAATTTTCATTCACAAATATGCAACGATCTCAACGTTGTGAGAATAAAGAACATATACATCATTAAGCTTCACACCTTCAACAGATAAATAATTCACGGTTATTAGCTGTTTTTCAACTTTTTCATACAAGAGTAGGAACAATGAGGAAAACCTGAAGAATGTGTGACTTCCACGTATCATCCACTTGCATGATCAGTTTAGGAATGAAAGGAATGAGTGGTAGTGAATGCTTCTGGAAAAATGCTTTGCCAGAATGCAGAGTGCTGCATACCTGCAAAATGGTACATATCATGTTAGTTCCATAACATGTGGAAAATTTTACTTGACACAAAGATATCATAGTGTTCAGATTTCAATTTTCAAGCATGCAGAGTCAATAAATACTGTAATAAATTAGTAATATGCGTATTGCTTGCCATAATTACTGCGTCAACATTAAGGGGGAGCGATCATCATATGTGCCATCAAGAAACTAAACTCACTTATATTATATGAAATGAAAAAAGGGACCTTGCAACGCTATATGTACAAACAGAAGACCAATAAAAGCTATCAGCTGTTTCACACACACATACACAAAAGAAAGCATAATAAGGGGACCCTTAAGATTCGTCTATTGGGGACTGTAATTTTATTATAATTCGAGCTCATGCTTAAAGCAAAGATCAAACCAGGCTTTCTTTCCAAGAACGGGGCATGAAGGAACTTCAAAATCATGTGTTAAAGTTTTGAGTCTAATAGAATATGATAGTTTCATACATGAAGAAAATGAAGAAAAATTACAGAGAACAGAAACCAATTATTAGGGTCCATATGCATTACATCTATCAAGTAAATGAACCAACATCATAATGCTAGTGAAAGCTATCAAACAGAATTCAGGCAGAAGTCGTTTTGGCTGAACTCTGTTCATCAAGTGAGACCATATTCATTTCATTTCAATTAAACCTTGATCCATTTACAGGCATATTGGCAAAGGATTCAAGTGATGTGCCAAGACAGTTATTTAAGCAACTTTGTTTCATTCTATGCATGCACGGATGCACCAACAAGTATTTCTGATCTAATAGCTTGATTTATATTATGTTTAGTCTAAGCCATCTATTTCTTTTTGAAATGTCATTAGCATCTGAAACACACTAATAAAGGCCCCATACTAAGATGAGAAATCCTACAAACACTCATCCAACAAAGGGTTGCAACCCATTATCCAAATAATGACCTCCATGTTTTATTTGTGGGAGAAGTGTGAATTTTCAAGGTGCTATTTTCCATATTAAGGTGACAATTGGTATAAACAGATGTTCCTTCTTCATATCAACTTCAGAATATTCACAGAGAGAACTTTGTGCTTAACTGCATGAGACTGATTAATGAAGAGCCTTGATTGCCATGAAGTCTCATTTTGCCAAAAAGTTGCTATGAGATCTATATAATATTTAATATCAGTAACACGATATAAAATGCATACCTTTTCAGACAGCGCATCTACAATGAACACCAGGAATTTTTCCAAAAAGACAGATGGGGGAGCTGACCAATCACTTAAGCAAAAAAAGATCTCTGAAACTATGACATTCAAGACAAAATACCTATTATCGTCCTGCACTTGCATTGACAAGATTCAAGCAATTGAATTAGATGGTGAAAAGAAAAAAAAATATCCAACGGTATAATGAAAAAGAAATACAAAGCAATTTGTAAAATTTAGATATCAGTGAACGACAGATCCATGAACACAAGTATTCTTTCACATATTTGGTCACGGAATTGAAAATCAAAAGAGCAAAAATCGAAGTTCAGAAAGATGGAGACATATCTAGATACATTGCTCCTTGCCGCAAAGATCTCACATATAAAAATCTGGAACTAGAACACAAGAAAATTGGTTCTAATAACAGTCCAGGACATAAGCTGAAACAAGATCAATCATGGCTCAATCACACTCGGGGTTTTGGCAGTGACTTCATTGCAAAAAGAAAGATATAATTGAACAAAATCAAATAATTTATCAGTCATAGATTCCACAGGCATTCAAATCATGCCATGTAAATGAACATGCATATCAGACAAAATTTAAGGGTAATCTGAATACATACAAGTGAGTGCAAGACAAACTATGTTCAGCGTGACTAACCATTAAACCAAATTGTAAGCCATGGAGTTAGTAATCTGTTGTTAAGCCAAAATAGTATTTCAGCAAACGGGAAACTACTTTTCTGTATGGCACGAGCAACAAAACCAAACTAACGTTTCAATTGCTTCTTGTGTTGTATCTTCGAGTTGGACATAGAGAACTCGACTCAAAAGTCATCGATGGAGGAGATATCTCTAAGAGAATGCCAAATATATGTTATTCAAACTTCAACTATTCCAGCTTCAGAGTGTGGTTTCTCAAGCAAAGAAACTTGTTGGGAAGTCATTCCAGTAAAAGCCACAAAAAAAACCTCTATACCATGGAAAGATGTATACTTCCGTTTACATATCTATTAAGGGTATCAGCCTGCCAAAAACTAGCAAGAAAGAAGACATTTTCCTACTGTTCTGATGTTAAGGTAAGTATGCTGTAGCTAAATGAGGTTATAACTGAGGTTCAGAAAGCAACTAACAAAATATACGAGACCATCAAAGAAGATATGTAAATAAGAAACCAATCAATAGTTGAGATACACACAAGAAGTTTATCCATTCTGAAAATTGATACCTTCTCTGATGACTGATGTGGTGGGTTCAGGGGAAAGACATCAAATAACTTCTTCAATAGCTTCTGCAACACATCTAGATCTCTTCTGTTGGAAGGTGGTGGGACTTCTAGATGTTGACCACTTTTGCTGTTCCCATAAACAAAAAACTTGACAACAAGATCTATACTTTTCAATATAGAAAGCACACAATCAAATGATTGTGCTTCCAAAATAGGCATTGTCTGAACTGAGGGCATAAAATCCTGGAGACCACCAACTAAAATAGGCAAAAGGTTCTTCAATTCCTTTGCAGTCACTGAAAACTCTGTTAAAAATATGTCAAAAGGAGAGATAACGCCAATGTGTAAGCATAATACAGAAAGAGAAGGACTGAAAATATAAGTAGTGAAATTGAGTGATAATATAAGGCAAGAGGACAAATATAACGTATGTGCACACCAAGTACTCGATTGATGGACTTTTTGACTCCTTTTTTTTGGATAAGGTTCATCTAGGCTTCGCCTAGACTACATCCTTGGCAATTTAGAACTGAAAGAAAATTCGGCCGTCTGAGACTAAGCCTGGCCACAAGATGCGCACGAAGGGATTCGAACCTGGGATGAATGGGATACCATCCACATCCCCCACAGGCCTTACCGCTACGCCAAGTTGTCTATTAGTGTGATAGTTAATATTTTAAGTTGTTATCATCCATAAAAGTACATTAAAATAATGCAGGTAACATATCAGATGCTAACATATCTACAAAAGAATTATCAAATTTCAGGTTCTTTCACTTACCAGAATGATCTTCATGCACTTCAGACTCAAGAGAATGCAAAATTCTTTGGTCAGCAACAACCTATTGGCAAGAACAAAGCACGAGGGAAAGGGGAGAAGGCATTGTAAATTAAATTTGGATAGCAGAATCCCAAAGGCTAATAGTCCCAACTTACTTATGTGAACAACTTCAAACTAAGTTATAAATGAACAAAGCAGTGCAGAGACGAGAGGGAACATAAACCATTATAAGGACATAAATTTACAGTTGAGAATGCATAACCAACATAGATTACATCAACACTACTGCAAAAACATTAACAAGCCATTTTGAGCAGATCTGAAAGAAATGTAATAGCCTAATAGGAGTAAGAAAATAAGTTTGACTTCATTTAGAAATATCCATACTAAGGGGCCGTTTACTAAACATTTTACCTAGTAAGCGCTTACTGGTATCATTTACCTGACCATCCGCGCTTATTGAGCATGGAAACCACCGAGAATCTTAACCAGTAAGAGCGATAACAAGGACCGAGAATCTTACCTGGTAAGTGATGGAAATGACTCTTACCCAGCAAGCACTTACCGGGTTGAAGACGCTCACCAAAAATCAATTTTGATGGTCGGGAGTGTTATACGATAAAGTAAGTGAGGGTAATGTCCTTGCTAGTAAGTGCTTACCCGGTAGCATTTGGTAAACGTCCCCTAAGTAAATGTTTCCAAGCAGAGATCACAATTTTTATGCCTTGCATATAGAGCAACAGCATAAAACACTTCTGATCTCATTTTGTTGCATAGAAAACTCTTTGCAAGTGTGATTGTAGTGGAGTTAATTTGCAGTAGGTAATATCTCTGTCGGCCGAGAAAGATGAATGATGCTGAGCTCACCATCATTATTAAACTCATGACAAATAGATAGTATACACTATCTAGTATCCCGTAACCTTTTCTTAGGGCAGCGTTGTCTAAGAAACTTGTTAACACCTTCCTAGACATAAGTGGGCAGTCATTACAGTTTAGGTGGGCTCCTTGGAATCTTATAATCTATTAGTTTCGCTCAAGAAGTTGCACATATAGATCAATCATAAAAGCTGCATAACAGAAAGCCAACTATCAACAGGACCAAGCATCCAAGGATAAGAGGACTGTCTCTCCATCATGGGGATAAATTTCCAAACATATGTAAACCAAATTTTCAAAGATAAACAAAACTGTTATCATGAAGTCATGAAACAAAACCAAATTATGCCAGATTACAAAAACACCGAATTTTAGACATTGCATCCGGAGATAGGTGGCAATTGTTGCACTAGAAGTTAGAATGTACATTTTCAGTTGACGAGCTATTATCCGCCATATTACACGGTAACAGAGAGAGACAGTATGCCAAACCAGCAAGAACGCTCTTAAGCTTTCCCTTGTCATGCAAATTAAACTGGTTCTTCTGCAATATCTCTTTGTAATGCTGGATAATCTGTAGATGAGAACAATGAACTTTCAATATAAAACAGGTTTGTAGTATATACCAAGCTAAATATGTCAATATTGGTCAATTTGAAGTTCTTTTTTCAAGAAACGCATGCTTTAAGGCAACAAAGTAACCAAACCATACAAACGCACTATTTATCGCTCGAAAATAGGGTGTAGGAAGGGTGGGATGTATGTAGTACTGACTTCTACCCCCTAAGGGTAAAGAGGTTTTTTACGTGAAGATCCCTTGTGCGAAAGTGTGAGCTAATCAGAGAGGACAAGGACACGAAGGATAAACAAGACTAGCACATAAGAATCAGTAGGAAAGGAAGAAAATAAAAATAAAAAGAGGTACTATGCTAGTAATTTAAATCATAAATTAATATAGATTTTTTCTAAATTTTGTTCTAACAACTTCTAAATTTATAGTATATACATAATAATCAATTTTATATTCTTTTAATCAATATATTATATTATTTAATTTATTTATTATCTTGTTAGTATTAATTAACATATTATATTATTAGAAATTTATTTTAATTATATTAATAGAGATTTGTCTTAATGATATTATAAAATATTTGTAATAAATTATTTATCCAATATGTCCTTTTACATACTCATAAGCTAGTTTTTGCCATTCATCAGCTACCAACTAGCTTATCAGTCAACAACTAGTTTGCCAAATATAGCCTTACTATGCCACCCCTTAATATTAAATCAAAACCCTAAAACCTTAACAATTTTTTTAAGGTTAGTTACCCTCACTCTTCAATTGCGTCCCAACCTGGACAAATCGGTTCAGGTGCTAAACGTATCTCAAAAAGCGCCAAACTATTATATATCACGATTTTGTAACACTATAAATAAACACCCACCACTTTTCTAATAATCCTCACAACAACAAATATATCAAAAAGGAAACAATAATGGACCTTCTGTTTCTATCTTCCTTTCTCTTCATCCTCGATGTTGTTGACCTGCACCGGAGAAGAAGATTACCTCCAGGACCTGTCGGCCTCCCCATCATTGAAAACCTCCTTGATCTTGGACCAAAACCCCATGAAACCCTAGCCAAACTCTCACGGAAACACGGCCCACTTAAGACCCTTCGATTTGGTAGCATCAACACCCGATGCCGCCAGAGAAATCCTCCAAAGGAACGACAAGGCCTACTCCAGCCGTACTGTTCCAGATGTCGTCACCACCTTAAAACACCGTGACTTGGCTGTTATATGGATCTCAACAAACGAGGAATGGCGGTATATCAGAGGTAGTCTAGCATTTCGTCCACCACCTTATGGCAAAGATCGAAAAGGGTGTCGAGTTTGTGTTGGTGGGTGAGGTATCTGCTGATTGCTCTTCTGATATACCGCCATTCTTCGTTTGTTGAGGTCCATATAACAGCCAAGTCAAAATGTTTTAAGGTGGCGACGACTTTTGGAACAATACGGCCAGAGCAGGCCTCGTCGTTCGTTGGAGGATTTCTCTGGTGGCATCGGGTGTTGATGCAACCACAGTAGTGATGCTGTCAAATTGAAGGGTCCTAGGTGGGTCGTGTTCTGTGAGAGTTTGGCTAGGGTTTCATAGGGTTTCGGTCCAAGGTCAAGGAGGTTTCCAATGCCGGGGGGAGGCCGGCAGGTCTCGGAGGTAATCTTCTTCTCCGGTGAAGGTCAACGGCATGGAGGATGAAAAGAAAGGAAGATAGAAGCAGAAATAGAAGCTCCATCATTGTTTCCTTTTTGATATATTTGTTGCGAGGATTATTAGAAAAGTGGTGGGTGTTTATTTATAGTGTTACAAAATTGTGATATATAATAGTTTGGTGCTTTTTATGATACATATCTTTTTGAGATGTGTTTGGCACCTAAACCGATTCGTCTAGGTTGGAACGCAATTGAAGAGTGAGGGTAACTAACTTTAATATAATTAGTAAGGGGTGGCATAGTAAGGCTATGTTTGGCAAACTAGGCGACAAGCTAGCTGATGACTGAGAAGCTAGCTGGTAGGCTAGTAGCTGATAAGCTAGTTGTTGACTGATAAGCTAGTTGGTAGCTGATGGACAAATTATGTTTGGCAAAAACTAGCTTATGAGTATGTAAAATGACCAAAAATGAGATGTTGAATGAATATTTTATTACAAATATTTTAAAATATAATTAAGACATATCTATTAATATAATTAAAATAAATTTCTAATAATATAATATGTTAATTAATACTAACAAGATAATAAATAAAGTTAATACTATAATATATTGATTGAAAGAATATAAAAATGATTATTATATATACTATAAATTTAGAATTTGTTAAAACAAAATTTAGAAAAAATCCATATTAATTTATGATTTAAATTACTAGCATGTACCCCTTAAAACACATGCAACCCCTCTCTATAACGCAGGTCACTGATACCCTAACTAACAGCTCCCTAGCCATCCCCCTGTCCTACCCTCGCCATGCCTAACTCCCTGCTTATGCACATTACTACAGGTCCCTCCCTTAAATCAACTACCATAGTTGATAGAAACGAGATATGAATAGTCGAATGGTAAATTGGAACTAAGAAATTAACTATTGGATTACTGGAATTTAAACAAACTGAAAGATGAAATCAAAAGGGAGCCAAACATCGATCTACCCTCTTGCCCAAGCTAAGATAGCCGACCTCTCAAACATAAAGCTAATTTCTCAGATAAACCTCCTCTTTTTAATAGGGCTGTTATTTATAGTATTGATACTTAGAATTGGGCTTGGGCCCATGGGCCGTTCTCTATCAATAGTCCTAAATATCCAAGAACTCCTATCAGATATCATGTCCTCCGACATGTCTAAGGTTGCCATGTCTAACCTAAATTGCTCGTCCATGTCTACCGTACATGTTCTACTATCCTCACCAGCGCTGCCATTTGTCTCCTGTGCACTTAAACCAATGACTTCAAGAAATAACCCGAAATCGCTAAAAGAAATATGCCAACCAAGAACAAGCAACTGTTTACACAGATCTGTAAGTACACATGAGGGTAACAAAGCATGAACATTGTCAATCAAATTCAAAATATACACTTAACCAAAATAATGGCAAGACCTCGTGAGACTTTCCCAGCGGCCACCACCAAGTAGAGATGCCATACATATATCTTATAAAATAAAATTTAAAAAGCAAATACCTTTTCAGCATACATGGAGAATGACATTGGGTAGTGCTGGACAACCAAGTCAAAAAACTTGAATGCCATCAAACGAACATCAATTGCCAAATGCGTCATTGCATTGAATACATATGCCATAATCAAAGATATGAAAGTTCCCTGGTTATCCTGGAGAAGTTAAAAATAAAAGTTAAATAAGCAAAAGGGCAAAAGCACGTAACTTGGAACCTGATGGCAATAGCTAGGAAAAAAAATATGCCAAGCAAAAGCTTTTAGAAGAGATACCAGATACATTTATTTAAACATAAGGTCATGGCACCCCCTAGGCTATGCTGTGGAAGAAATGTAAAACAGGATGCTGACCAGAACAATAAAATTACATAAACTCGCACTAAAATTAAATGATAGGCTCTAGACTGGCATACCAAAGAAATAGTATAAATGTAAAACACATATGTCATGTTCCTATATTATTACTATAAGAATAGACGGTAAACAACCAGTCTTGATTGTTGTCTCAGCACAGAAATACAACGATATACATGACAAACACACGTCATTTTCACCTCCTTTTGTCATAAATATTCTGCATTAGAAATATCTGACTAGTTTAAAACAACTTAGGGGTTGTTTGTTCTTTAAAACATATCTCTTAAAACCTCTTAAGTCTGAAAATTAAGAGGTTTGCAGACTTAAGACTGTTCGTTTTATTTTTAAGAAAAGGTCTGAAAATCCCTTACCATCCTCTGAAATTTTAAGAGGTGCACCATCCACCTCTTATTTTTTAGAGGTGAAATTAGACTTCAGACCTCTTAAAAAACAAACGACACCTTAATAAACCTGTATAACACATAACCCCAACTCCCCAAGCTAGCAATTTGATCATTTGAGTACATGCATAACAAGTTTGATACAAAACTACAAACACTTGGGAAAGAGTAGAAAACAACAAGAGGAACCACCTCTTTGCAGCCAGGAAATATCACTGCCTTTAGAAGTTGATATAGTGTCTCGCGAACCAACTTGTCTTCATCACTCATCCGCTCACGCAGTTTTTCTATAACAGAGAGTCTGTGCATTTTTAGTTCTGCTGGATGTTTGAGGAAGATATCCCTGATACCAATCAACGCGTCTTGAAAGAGAAACAAGCTAGTGTTAATACCAAATCAGAGTACTGTAACTTCTAAGCCAACACTTTAAATCTATGTATCACCATGGTGTTAAAGGTTACTGGTCAAAATATTCATCATTGGGCACATTGTCTGCACATAAGTACTAGAGTTTTCATAATGCATCATCATTTAGAGTGTGCGCCCAAAAGATTCATTGCACATCAACACATGACACACAAATACAGGTCAAATTGCATTTATTACACCACCTATTACATTTTTCATAGTGAAGCAGTGTTTTTAACAAAACCTTGCAATCTTGTGCACACTTTTACTTGATATCACTAAACCGGTGATTGTGGGCAGGAAATTTATATTTTGCATGCTTTATTGAAAATTGACAGTATGCAGTTTACAGATGCAGTCAAGGGTTATACTACAGATGTAAGGTAATCTGTTACTCAAAAACAATGTTGATGAAATGAGAAGGAAATAAAAACAGATGAAACTTGCAAAAAGCAAATAAAAACAGAAAAAGATTGCTTGATGGAATGATGTACTAATTTTAAATTTGAAATGTGGATTAAAATCCACATTCAGCAAACCTAGTCTAGTAAAAAAAATGTTNGTGTTTCTGTGGAATTTGCCATGGTTCCAATTGATTTGGGCTATAGTCGTAACGGTACATAACGCTGCTCATTTTATAATGCAGAAACTCATAACTCTGAACAAGGGAAGAGAGAAATGATAAGCTTGCACCATGATCCAACTGACCATGCAAGGAAGAAGTTTAAGCATATCACAACCCCTTCCACAAAAGAATACGTACATTGGAATTTAGGCTGCTACAATAAGAGGGCAATCTTATTTACCCACACATGTAAATGAACATCTTGGCGTTATATGCTTTTCGTTCATTTGTCAAAAACAAAACTGTCACCTCTGTAAGTCAACAATTAGTTTCACAAACCCAAAGAATGATACCTCTACGAACTTTTGCATTGTGATGAGATGTTTGCTGAAGCAGCTCTTTTAAAGTCAAACCCTTTTTGCTGACAGCTAGACCAGCCTTCTCTGATGCCACACTTTGTTCTGGCAATACAATTGCTGCACATATGATATAACAAAAGCATTGATATCAAACACACTACAAGTACAAGCCATCATGATTCTCTTTCCCTCCAGGGAATGATGAGGGGAAAGGAAGTGATAAAGGGTTTTCCTTCCACATTCTACTTGTAACTAATACATAGCCTCCTTATAATATAAACATCAACAGGTGTATTTTGGAAGTATGACGACACTGTTTGTGCCCAAAGATGGCATAATTATTTAAGTGGTTTGCTATCCTATTCCTATAAGCATATTAGTGAAAGAAAAAGGATGAGTGTATTTATATGTTGAAAGCTGAATAGGGGGAGGGCAGTGTTTGTTTATGATTTGAAGAGAGCAATGCAAATTTAGAGAGAAGCAGTAAGAAAAGAATATAAAATAAAATAAAATGGAGAAGAAGGTATATGCTGCCTTTGGATTTGACTTGGGTATTGGTAGTATTGTTTGGCGGGGGCAGTTTCCTTCCAATCTTTCGCTTGATTTTCTGCAGCATTTGAAAAAGAATGAATAAGAAAGAATAAGAATAGAATGAAGTTGAAGTTGAAGGAGGAGGGAGAAGGAAGAGAGTGAGTTACTTTGAAGTCTACACCACCGCGCTTTTGCTGCTTCTTCAACTGAGCCTTATGCTGCACCATGTTTTACAGGCGGCGACGGAGAAAGGAACCTACTTTTTAATTTGAAGGAACCATTACCAGACGGCGAGAGAAGAGAGAGAGAGAGAGAGAGGGAGGGAGGCACCCAAATTTTATAAAATAAAAAATTGGCACCAATCAATTACATAATATACCCACTGTATTTCTAATAGTCGTCGTATTTATTAAAAAAAAGTTGGGTAAGGGGAGCCCAACTTTGTTTTTGATTTGGGAAAAAAGCCCATCTCTTTCTCTTCCTTGTTCATTTTACGCCCACATATCAAAATCAAACGAGAATCAGCAGCAGCAAACAGAAGCGATTATCGGAGGTAATTTACCTGGCTTTACTTCCACAACATATATTTAATTTAGGCCTTTTCATTTGCTATTTTTGCTTTTACTTCATCCTCCTGGAAATTGATTTGATGCATATAAAATCATTTCCTTCTTTCTTGAAACACAAGAGAAGAGAGAATTTTTCTGCATACAAAGAAGCAGGCGGCAATGGCATGCTACCAAGCTTCCGTACAATTCCACGATCATTAATTTTCAAAAGGAGTAAAGTCTCTAATTTACTTCTCAACCATTCATATTATTACATTTGGAAATGCTAAAATCAAATCTATTTTACAAGACTACAACTTCTCTTACTTTCTTTATTGAATGTTATTGAAACCGACCATTCTACTTAGAACACCAAAATTGGATATTTAAATATATCGGATTTAAAATATCAACATCCAAGTTTGAAAATTAAATCAAAATATTATTTCTTTAAGATTCACAACTTGTGAAAAGCCTATTATAGACAAAATTGAATTTAAAAGCTAAATAAAAATGCTATAGACATTTTAAACCTATTTTCTGAAATGGCTATTATAATTACTTTCTCATAAAGTTCTCTCTTTAAAATATAATAAATTGTTATAATAATATCATCACATACACGTGGTAAAGAAAGAAAAGGCTTCAAAACGGAGGGCTTTTGTCTCTTCTTCTCCAACATACACACGTATGTCGTCTGTATAGATTTTGTATAACTAATGTCTGTCTGTCATATTTAATAGTAATTGCGTAATGTATTCTTCTTGTTTTTGGGATCAGATCAGATGTGTGTCATGCATAAATAATTTTTTTCTTGATTTTGCGAGTTTAGCTCAGGTGTGATCGGTAAAGCCCTGTGGAGGATACAATCAATACACGCCAATTCTCGATCTTTGTTAGGAGTTTTTATAACAGTTTTTTAGGTTTAGTTTTGAGTGCTGTAGATGGCTTCAAATCCTCCATTTCAGGTGGAGGATACTGATGAAGATTTCTTTGATAAATTGGTCAATGACGTTGATGATGATGACAACCTCACTCCATTGTTATCAGAAGGAACTAATGATTCTGATGACGCTAAAACCTTTGCTAATTTCGGTTTAATAAGTCATTCCCCAAAAGTAGTAGGTAAAGAAGAAGAAGAAGATATTAAAGCCTATTCTTCAACTGACAACCCTGCTCAATGCTTGCTGTCTTCAACTTCTTTTGCATTTCATAGCGTGACTCAAGAACCAAAGATTGAGGCAACTAGGTTGGATTCTGCAGCTAGTCGGGGAGGTGCTCCTGGTGGTGTCAAGGAGCTGCAGTGGACTGCTTTCAGTCAACCTCTGGAGAGTGGCAATAATGGCTTTGGATCGTACAATGACTTTTTCTCTGAATTTGGACATAATTTTTATCAGCTAGGGAAAGGAAGTAACTTGGTTACCGGTGAACACAACTTTAGCAACAATGCAGTAGATCATTCCTTGCACAAGGAGAATGTTGATGACAATTCTCATCAACTTCAAAAGGTCCAGCCAAATGCAGCAGTTGGGGAACAAAGCTCAGATGGTCAACATCTGAATAGCACTCGGTACTGGGAGAACCTTTATCCAGGATGGAAGTATGATGCAAACACTGGGCAATGGTATCAAGTAAATGGAGATTACAATGAGGCAGCAAATGTACAAGGGGGATATAACTTGAACGCTGCTTCTGAGTGGACAGTCTCCAACGAGAAACCAGAGGTTTCTTACTTGCAACAAACCGTCCAATCTGCTGTGGGGGCTGTAGCAGAGAAAGACACGATTGAAAGTGTCACAAGTTGGGACCCTGTTTCACAAGGGAGTCACGCTAATAAGAGTTTATCAAACTGGGATCAGGCTTCACAAGAAAACAACGGGTATCCATCACATATGATTTTCGATCCCCAATACCCTGGTTGGTATTATGACATGAATGCTCAAGAATGGTGCTCTTTGGATGCATATGATTCTCAACCAATTGTTCAAGCACAGGACCAGGTCAATCAAAATGGGTTTTCGACTAATACTTATTATGGAAATGATAAAACATTCGGTGCGAAGGATCAATTAGATGAGCAGTCTGGATCTGAAGTCTTTAGTAGACAAGATTACAAGTGGAAAGGGTCTTTCAGTAATGTTGAACAGCAAGGATCAACTATGTGGCAACCCGCCCAGGATCAGGTCAATCAAAATGGGTTTTCAGCAACTAATACTTCTTATGGAAACGATCAGAAAGCATATGGCGGGAAGGATCAGTTGGATAAGCAGTCCAGGTCTGAAATCTTTAGTGGCCAGGGACAAGGTTACCAGTGGCAAAAGTCCTTCAATAATATTGAACAGCAAGGATCAACTATGTGGCAACCTGATACTGCTGCCAATAGTGCGCCTATGTCAGATTTTAGAGGCAAAAAACTTGTACAAAATGACCGTGGCCCTAATTTTTCTTTGGATAACCATGTTAACCAACAACAAGCTTTTGATTTTCGTAATAAAACAATCAGCAATCAGAGTGGCCAGCAAGCATTTTATGCTTCTAGTGGCAGGTCATCAGCTGGCCACCCTCCTCATGCGCTGGTTACGTTTGGTTTTGGTGGAAAGCTAATTGTGATGAAAGATAGTACTACTCTCATAAACCCATCCTACGGAAACCAGGTTAGCCTATATCATTTCATATTTTGTTTTGATTCCACCTGTATTTGCCTAATAGTGTTTTGATATTCAACCACCAAATATTTGTTTGCCTTGTTGAAGGATTCAGTTGGTAGGTCAATTTTTGTTCTTAACTTGGCAGAAGTTTCCACTGCCGGGACTGATTTATCAAGTAGCGGAGCAAGCATGTGTGATTACTTTCACACTCTAGGTCGACAATCCTTCCCCGGTCCACTTGCTAGTGGAAATGTTGGTGGTAAAGAGTTGAATAAGTGGATTGATGAGAGGATCACACACACTGAATCTTCTAACATGGATTATAGGAGTAGCGAAGTTCTAAAGTTGCTCCTTTCTTTGCTGAAAATAGCTTCACAGCAGTATGGGAAATTGCGTTCCCCTTTTGGTGCTGACGCTGCATTGAAGGTAAATTTGATTGTATTCACAATGTTACCAATTTATTTAAAGGCAATTTCAATCAGCATTTTTGACCTATCTTCGCATTATGCTAAATTCAGTATTTCAGGGCCAACCCCACTTGACCAATCAAGACCACACTTATTTTTCCAAAAAAGTTGCATATTTGTAGCTCTTCTATAGTCCTTGTCTTTTGTAAAACTGATTAGCTTCTGGTTCGTGAAATCTAGATCATGTTGGAAAATTAAGCAATAGAAAATAATATCAACAATATACCTGTGAGAAAATGTTTGAAAGGAGTAGCTGAAACTTTGCATATAGGACTAGTATGATTGTCTTGCATTTATATTTGAAGATGCCTTATCAAGTTGTAAGTGGAAAATGCTGCTAGGGGTCGAAGTCTTAGATACCTCAAGCAAAGCTATTAAATATATATGCCAAGTTTATGCACAAGCCAAATTCCATGAGCTTGTTTATGTTTGCTTCCTCTTATCTTGATATTTTGTAGTCAGGAGACTCAATTTTTGTGGAGAAATACAAGGGACAAAAGAGGATTTAGATATGTTGTTCACTGATTTAATGAAGATTATGATACTATGTCAACTAAAGTTATGTTGTGGGCTCTCAAGATGTGAAGATGAAGGAAGTCGCTAAAATATGTTATCGTAATTAAGGATAAATACGATGGACTAGTTGCTAGTCTGAGCATGTGGTAGTAATGCTAGCGTCTTTGCTATTGGAACAAGACTGTAACAAGGATTAACATCACTTATTTCTTTATTTTACTGATTACAAGTAGTCTACATGACAAAATTCTCTGGTGTATGCTCTTTGTCGATGTTGTAGCTTAAATATTTCCATTTGTGGTGCAATTACCCATGCATTTTACTGTTTCTATTGTACTTGTTTAGTGTTATGGTTTGCCTCAGCTTGTACGTAGTGTGATCAGTGTAACTTATGTATAACTTTTTATTGATAAAATTCATTGCTTTCCTAGTTTCTAATTTATTCAACAGGAAAATGATGCTCCAGAAGTTGCTGTTGCCAGACTATTTGCATCTGTGAGGACAAACAATGACTATGGTCATTTCACCAATTGCTTGCAACCCCTGCCTTCAGAAGGAGAGACTCGGGTATTCATCATTTTTGTTTGCATACTCAAGATGCATCTTCACATCCATTTACTACATTACGATTGCTTCATGCCTTCATCATCCAATAGATTTGATGTATATAATTTAGGCAACTGCTGCTGAAGTCCAAACTCTGCTGGTTTCTGGTAGAAAGATGGAGGCTCTTCAATGTGCACAAGAAGGTCAATTCTGGGGGCCAGCACTTGTTCTTGCTGCACAACTTGGTGATCAGGTCTCTCTCTTCCCCCTCACATCTCCTTCAGTCTCCTCTTCCCACTATGTTCTTTCTTATTGACTGATTTTTTCCATGGGGAAACTATAGTGTCTGACACTTATCTATTGTCTAGTTCACTTTTACTTACCTTTTGTTATCTTTCTGGTGTGGAATGTCATTGGTTTCTACATTGCAGTTTTATGTGGATACTATCAGGAAAATGGCTCTTTGTCAGTTAGTAGCAGGATCACCTTTGCGGACACTATGCCTACTTATTGCTGGTCAACCTGCAGATGCTTTTTCAACTGACCCTAAAGTAGATGTTGGCGTTCCTGGTGCTGTAAATATGTCTCAACAGCCTGTGCAGGTAATGCGGTTATGTGCAGGTAGATATGTAATGCTCCTGCTCTTTGCCTCTACTTCACTGTAGTCATATAGAAAATAAACCTTGGACCATCTTGGTCTTTAATCATTTGTAAAAGTGAACCTTGCCAGAGGATGGATAATGAAGAATCTACTCTTGCATATATCTTCTATTGTAAAATCTCCTGCTTTGCTTTATTTTGAATGTTTTTGTCTTTTAGGCCGTTGTATTGTACTTGACTTGTTCAGTTGTTGTTTTGCTATAGGCTCAACCTGGTGCTCATTGTATGCTTGAAGACTGGATAGAGAATTTGGCAGTGATTACTTCTAACCGAACCAAAGATGATGAACTGGTGCTCATCCATCTTGGAGATTGTTTGTGGAAAGAGAGGAGTAATGTAAGCAGTGTACACGATATGATCTGCCGAAGCTTTATCTGTGAATATGCTAATTTCTTTTTAAGTATTCTGATTCTGACATTCAAAATTTGGTTCTTTTATAACTATGATCCAGATTATCGCAGCACACATATGCTACTTAGTTGCAGAAGCAAACTTTGAGCCATATTCAGACAGTGCTAGACTGTGCCTGATTGGTGCCGATCACTGGAAACATCCCCGAACGTATGTCAGTCCAGAAGCTATTCAGGTGGACTTCATCTCAGCTGCTAGTTATTTCTTTTGCAAGGAATTACTTTGAATCCTATGCAACGTGGCATTTTTTTTATGCCTGCCTTTGGTTTAATACTCTAGGTTTCTGGCTTGTTGATTGCCTTTGTGCCATGTTTGCATATTATCTTCTTCAAACATAGCATCCAACTCTTAAAACTAACAATATTTGCGTAGTAGAGAACACCTTAATCGTGATCTCATCCACTCTGCCAATTTGTTTCAATAGGTAATAATTATAAGTTACAACATCTGCACTTGGTTCGTAAGAAGCATGGATTAGTAGAACCCAGATTTCAAGTATCTTACATATACACTGTTTTAAAAAAAAATTCTAAAACATTGAGCATTTTATATTCCAGACTATTTTATCTGACCATGACATAAAAGAAGTCCCTAGGAATGCTAATTTATCGTAGAAATATTTTTGTATTAACACTTAACAGAAAGGAGAATGCTCAGGTTCTGTGACAAGAGTCCCTTCATGTTTATATACTGTTGCACATGGAAGAGAAGAGAGGAGAGCTTTTCCTTAGCTTATCTATTGTAAGTACCTGCTTGGGGGTGATTGCTATTGGCTTGCCCCTTGGGCCTTAACTAATAGTTTCTTTCCTAACCAGTTACCGGGTTGCTGTTAAGGCAGTTAGGCTGTCAGATGGCTGGTTTCTTACTATCATTTGGCAATTCAAAGTTTTCACTATTAAGAAGACCACCTGAAGTTGTCATGCCTGGGCTTTAAATCATGGAGTCGGTTACTCACACCTTTAGACCTGAATTGATTTATGTTCCAGATAGGTTTTGATACTTATATTTTCTGGATTCTCATGGTGCTTCTACCTATATCTTTATCTTTCAGAAGATAATTTTATTTTGTTAGCTGAAATGTGAAATGTCAAAAATTTCTATCGTGAAAGGGAAGAAAACTAGTTGAAGAATGGAAGCATATATCACGTGGTCATATCTGGATATTGTGTTTTGCCTTGTCATCACTCTTTTCCCCTTATTTTGTCCCTAGTCTTCTCTCTCCCTCCCTCCCTCTCTTTTGTCAAGAGAGATTCTGATCAACCCTTCTGCAAGCTTTTATATCCTGCAGTATTATTAGCCAATCAGCCCACTATGAACCTCCAAAATTTTGCAACTGGTGCCCTTGAAAAATTAAAATTAATGTATTGTAGAATGTATTTTAATCCTATTATTTTCTGGAAATAGTGCATTTTACGTCTAAATCATTTCACAACCAGTGTCTTCATCCATAATTACGCTTCATAGTTTAGTACCTCTTTGTAATTCCTAGGCATCCAATGTTTATCCTACCACAGATAGTTTGAAATAACAGGTTTTGTTTTTGGGATGGAAGGCTTTTGTTGTTGTTGTAAATTGTTTCAGGTGGATTCGTAAAGCACAGTTCCAGAGATCATATTTTTCATAAAATTGGACAAATCATCAAACCTGATAACCTAAGTCTGTTTTAGTAGCTGGGTATTGTTTCTCTCATGTGAATTCTGTTTTTGTGGGACATGCATAATGCTCTCAACGGAAGCTTTCACTTTTAAAGTGCCCTGTATTTACCGCGCCTAGTTGGCTGTGTGGAAATAATTCTTGACCCCCATTATATGTATCATCCATTAAAGCTACAATTATCCAATTTAACGGAACTCCTCAATTCTCATACACATGGTCACATCCCATAATTTGGCATGGAGTCAAAGTTTAGGATTCTCAATTATGAGTTGTCAACGTTCTAGCCCAAATCAAGGGGTCTCCATTGGTCCAGAACTAACCTGAACCAAACAAACTGAAACTGAAAACTAGAAGAAGCAAGAAGCAAGAACCGAAAGCTTCAACTTGAAAAAGGATTTTTTTTACAAAACTTTGTTTTATGGTGTTCCTATTTGGGGGGATTTATATGTATAACATAAGAAGTGTATATCCTTACTAGAATGTGATGGTAGAAAAAGATGTATGCATAGCCTTGTAAAAACACAAATAAAAACTAGAGTAGGTTGAGTTCCTGTCCTAATGGGTTTTGGACAGCGGAGGACTAAGTTTTCTAAGATTTTGGAACCAAGAATAAACCATATGTTCCAAACTAATTGCTGCTCTTTCCTACCAAAACTGTGTGTATGCGTCTATGCACGTGTGGCCATGCACACTCACACACACATTCCAACGTGTTTATTTTGTTTGTGTAACGTACATTGATGTTCAACTGCATTGGTTGATAGAAATAACTGTACCTTGTAATTATGAATGCATGCAGAGAACAGAGGTGTATGAATATGCAAAACTTCTAGGGAATTCTCAGTTCACCTTGTTACCATTTCAACCGTATAAGCTTATATATGCTCACATGTTGGCTGAAATTGGAAGAGTACCCGACTCACTGAAGTACGCATCATAATAGTTCTGTTTCTTAGTTCATGGAGAGATTACTTCCTCTTGGTCTTTTTCTAAGATAAATTGATGTTTTTTTCCTTCCAATTCAGGTACTGTCAATCTATATCAAAATCTTTAAAAACTGGTCGAGCTCCTGAGGTAGAAATATGGAGGCAATTGGTTTCATCTTTGGAGGACAGGATAAAAACTCACCAACAGGTACCCCTTCATCTCTAGTCAATCAGTTATCAGTATCCATCTCTCAGAAGTATAATTTCAATCTTCTTCCTTTTTTTTCTCAGGGTGGATTCTCTACAAACTTAGCTCCTGGTAAATTTGTTGGTAAACTGTTCAACCTTTTCGATAGCACCGCCCAGCGTGTAGTTGGGGGCCTACCCCCACCTATACCATCAACATCAGGTGGTGGTGTGCAAAACGGCCATTATCACCAACCCCAAGGGCCTAGGGTATCTACTAGTCAATCAACAATGGCAATGACGTCATTAGTGCCCTCTGCATCAATGGAGCCTATGAATCAGTGGTTAGACGAGGGAGACAACAGAAAGATAATTCACAACAGAAGTGTTTCGGAACCTGACTTTGGTCGATCTCCCAGGCAGGTTGTGATGTGTATACATGTGAATTAACTTCTTTTCTATTCAGCCTATTTGAGTATGGTTTTTTTTTCTTTTCTTTTTTGGAAAAAGGGGATGGAACCCCTTGGAAAAAATTTGTTGAATGAAAAGAAATGGGAATCCCCATTTAAGTATGCTTACTCTTTCCTTATCAAGACAAGTGTGCTTTTTGCTTGACACCTAAAATAAAAAAAATTGTAGTTATTTTGATATAAAGCAGCAGTCACCACCGACATATTATTCGTAAGAATTGAGCTTGATCTTTCACCTTCTTAGAGACTTGGTCTAATAGCTTATATAAAAATATGGAGCCACAACATGTGTAGTTGATGAAAAGTATGGTTGAATGACACTCTTATGATTAGATAAAATGAGGATTATGCAAAGAAATTTATCAAGGAAAGAGTGTTGAACTGAATTTGTTTTTCCATATAAACTTTTCAAAAAGAGAAGCACAAAATTGGATGCATCACCTAAGAACTTTAAAGAACAGAAAGCCTAATATGACTCAGAACGTATCTAAAACCGTAATGCTCATTCTAATATGTGAGGAAGAGAGTATTCTAGAAGGCAAACAACAACTCTCATGATGTGCAATTGTATTGACAGGTTGATCCATCGAAGAAAAACTCTGCTGATTCACAAACTAAAGCTTCTGGGGATACTACACACTTTAGTCGCTTCAGCTTTGGCTCCCAGCTCCTTCAAAAGACTGTGGGATTAGTTCTGAAGTCTCGTGGTGACAAACAGGTAACCATTCATCTATACGTAATCTGTAACATATATGTGTGTATGCAAACATACACATTCATTCAATCTTTCTATTTACACACCACTGTTTCATGTTTAAAAATTATCAGGTGAAAAGGAAATTTATTTCTGTTGGTTGCCTCCTTTTCAGTCTTTCAAAACGCATCCTTTTTTGTAGGCGAAATTGGGTGATACAAATAAATTTTATTATGATGAGAAACTTAAGAGATGGGTTGAGGAAGGTGTTGGTCCACCAGCGGAGGAAGCACTGCTTCCTCCACCACCGACAATGACAACCTTTCAGGATGGAACATCAGATTACAACTTAAAGAGTGCTTTAAAGATTGAAGGCCCTCAAAGCAATGGGAACTCAGAATTTACTGGCCCAATGTCCATGGCACACACTTCAGGGATTCCACCAATTCCTGCCACCTCAAATCAATTCTCTGCACGTGGAAGGACGGGGGTTCGAGCAAGGTGACTGAATGCATATTTCTCTTGCTAATGTCATTACTGAGCTAAAATTTCTTATTCTCGCATGCATTTGATTTAGACCAAAGTTTCTACTAGTAGCATGAGCTTGCAATTATCATGCAGGGTTAGACTTGAAGATGC
Organism: Carthamus tinctorius; assembly: GCA_001633085.1. NCBI lineage: Eukaryota > Viridiplantae > Streptophyta > Magnoliopsida > Asterales > Asteraceae > Carthamus > Carthamus tinctorius. Next base: position 8,948 of record LUCG01283633.1, on the reverse strand, counting down.
CTTTTAGCTTTATTGATGATGTGCAAGGACTGTACGATTGGACTTCTTTGAAATTTGAAAAGATATATTGTAGATGTGTAGCAGTAGAGTGAACTGCATATATCAAATTTAAAGACATAAAAATTGATTAGGTATGTGGTCATTTCGTTTGAGATGAGATCTAATGGAACTATAACAAGAGATGAAATCCAATGCCAACCAACCAACGAAGTTGTTCTTTTGTAGCCTGAAGCTTTTGCTTTAGCTTTGTTGCTACAAATAAAAGAAAATGGAGCTCAATGTATTTTTGGCAGCCAGTAGGGATACAGTGACAAATCTGAATTTTTTTGCCACTGTAATGGTGTAGGCATGAGCAATGGGATTTGAATATAAATGGAGTAGTTGTTTGTTGTTTGAAAGGGAATTCTTGACAGAAACATCTACGAAACTATGCAGGATGGGTTTTAGAAGTGGAAGAATTTTGGGTCTAATATACGTTTCAACATAGTTTGATGGTGACCGTAGATTTACTCTTTTATCCATTTATTGCCAACCTTGTCAAATTTAAATGTAACTCATACTTGCTATCTGCTTACCTTGGAAGGCAGGACATGTATTTACATGATCTTATCTTGAAGACCTAAGAAAAACACACACAACAAAAGTTGCTGCTCTCTCATTGACATGCACTTTATCCATTGGGCAATAAACAATTGGAAGCCTTAGGATCCAATGAATTGTGCAAAACGCTTTGGTATTTGTTTCTGTAGAAATTCCGATATAGTTAACCGTGTGAATATGCTCTTGGCAGGTATGTTGACACTTTCAACCAAGGTGGTGGACACCCTACCAACTTGTTCCAGTCACCTGCTGCTCCAATCACCAAACCCGTCTCAAATCCAAACCCAAAATTCTTTGTGCCCACAGCGTCACCGTTGGCGGATCAGCCAGCTGATAGCGCACAACTACCAGCTAGTGATGTGAAAGAAAACCATTCCTTTTCTGGGGTAAATAGCTCGTTCCACCCATCCTCAAGGCAAAAATATGCAAGCATGGATAATGTTTGTGAAGCTAGAATGGCGACACGAAGAACAGCTTCATGGGCTGGAAATGGACAAGGTTTATCTTTGAGCCAAGTAGTACAAGCATCATATCATTGAAGCGATAGATGATGAGCTTCAAGAGGTGGGTAATAATTATTCCCCATCATGTTGAGAAAGATGTAAAAGTGATTTTTGTATAATTGTATCTTAAAATGCAAGTGAGGATATGAAGGTTTTGTTACATTTCAAGTAGCCAAGGCTTTGTGTTTGTTTTGGAAATTTTGTCCCTTGCAGAAGTTGGTTGGTTGGATACAAAAACCTGGTTGTGGAATAAATTTGAGATGAATTTTTAGCTAAGCTGACTTTATTATTCTTCTTCTTTATTGAGAAATACTAATATTTTGAGGGATTTGTTATTGTTATTTAAATATTTGCAAATAAAAATAACGTAACATGTCAAAAAAATGAGTAGCAATTAAATGAGAAGCAAGGTTTTAACGTTGGTTATTCTTCTTTATTTTATTGGTTGGTATTTTGTTTTGTTTTGTTTTGTGGGTGGAAGGGAAACTTTACTTTATTTTATATTAAGAAAGGCAGCAGCATATGTATATTATAAAATTATAGCCATAGGGGGAGTAGAGTTTTGTTTTAGAAGGAAAGGAATAAAGTTTTGTTTTTTAGGAAAGGGCGATTACAAGGACAGTTGAGATGTTCGGTTTCTCCGTCACACGTATATTTCTTCTTCACTTGTTTTATTTATTAAAAAAGAAAATAGATAGAAGAAGAGAGAAGAAGAATAGCAGCAGATAGATGATGGCGATGGAGCATTCAGACGATGATTTAGACCAACTTCTTGACAGTAAGTATAAACCTTCTCTCTCTCTATCTATCGATCGTCACTTCACTTGATTTAATAAGTTATTTATTGATTTTGTAGGTGCTTTGGATGATTTCCAGACTCTTAATCTTGCCTCCTCTGCTCCAAGGTTGGTTTTTTCTTCTTTCTTCATCCTTTATTTGTTGTTGTTTTATTGGCTTGGATTAGTTTTTTATATTTTCAAAATTGATATGGACGCTTCTTCTTTTATCCTTGTTGCCTGTTGTTTTTCTCTGAAACTGAAACTTGATCACTAAACTGTTTCTATAATGGAAGACTTTATGTTATTGTGCATGGGCAACAACACACTATCAATTTCAAAGTAATTAACTTCACCTACAAATTCCAACTGAGCTTTCACAGCCAATAATAATATTTGTAGCTAAACTTGTATGCACACAAATCAAATGGATGGAGCATGCTGTCAAACTATTCTCTTCTACCTTTATATACCCTCTCTCTCTCTCTCTCTCTCTCGTCCATATAAGTCTTTTTAAGTTTTTCCATTTGATTTCAGATATCAATATCTAAGGCTAGGTTTGAATTTGTTTCCTTTGATGAAAGCAGAGATGATGGAGGGAACAAATCTTCTTTGCCAAGTGGAGTTCAAGGACTGGGAATGGGTTTGCCTGATTTGACAACTAAGAAGAAAGGAAAGCAGCAAAAGGAGTCGCATGTATCCGAGACTCTGAATAAGTTGAGAGACCAAACAAGGGAGACTGTTAAAGGTATGGAGTCGATTGCAGGTCCAAAACCAGGTGGCATTGATATGTTTGGAGGAGATGATGCAATGATGGAGGATTGGGTCAAGCAGTTTGAGGAACTTGCAGGCTCTCAGGTACCTCTTCCAAGACTTACTGGAAATTGCAAAATTAGAACATGGTTTCAACTATTATTTTTTACATGTCTTGGAGGACCCTTAGTTAGTAGTAATTGTTGGGAACCATGAGAATGGCTGAATATGAACTTGAAAACTTACAAATACTAAAATACCCTTCCCTTTGCTTTCCTTAGGACATGGAGTCTATGGTAGAGACAATGATGCAACAGCTATTATCAAGAGAAGTTCTTCATGAACCCATCAAAGAAATTGGAGAAAGATACCCAAAATGGTTACAAGACAATAAATCTAAATTAAAGAAACAAGAATACCAACGTTATTTGCAGCAGCATGAGTTCATAAAGGATCTCAATGCAGTTTATGAAACCGAGCCAGATAATTTCAACAAGATCGTTGATCTCATGCATAAAATGCAAGAATGTGGTCAACCGCCAGATGATATTGTCAAAGAGCTTGCTCCTGATTTTGATATATCTTCTTTTGGCCAACTGTAAGTGTGCTTTATTCTCTATCTTTAAAGCCATATTCTTAGATCCGGTACTGTTCAGCTTCAAAGTTCTTACTATAGTTTTTAGGTCATAGGGATTAATGTTCTACTTCAAATTTGGGATCAAAGGACTAAAGATTCTATAAATCTTGACAATGTCATTGAACTAGATCACAAATGCTATAAAATTTAACAATGTAAGGGTAACAAAATCCATATGAAGTTTGAATTTGAAAAGTAACAAGATTGATCTTAAAATTCGTATAGTTTGACATTTAAGGTCATACGGACTAATATTCAACTTCAAATATTGGACAAATTCTCTCAAATTTCCAGAAAAGTAGACAATGGCATCTGATTTGATAACAAACTGTACAAGATCTAGTAACATTGGTTTTGGGCTTGTAAAAAGAATCCAAATTAAGTTTGAATCCAAAAAGTACATGTTTGACCTTGAAAGTCAAAGTTTAATCCCAAGGCAGAAGTGTTGATTCTGGGGAATTTAGTTTTTCTTCAGCATTAGTTAAAATATTGTTCATATGATTCGTATTCTTTGTCGTCTTAACTTGGATTGCAGGTCCCCAGAAATGCTTGATGCTCAGCAAAACTGCTGCATAATGTGAGGGGAAATGATATACCAGCTTCAATTCACTTGTTTCATTTTTTAACTTCACATTGTTGTTTTTAGATTACAAGGGAAAATCTTGGTTTTAGCTTTAAATTTTATTGCTACAATATATTTATTTAAATCATTCAAATTAAGATTCGTGGGTTCTTGGAGCTTTTGTTATTATTTGGGTCAAGAATCAAAGTTCGCTTTATAAATTTGTGGATATGATCATTGTTCTACCAATCAATCCGAACCAAGTTTAAGAAAGAATCCAACTTCTCTTCATAAATTTGTGGATATGGTCATTGTTCTACCAATCGATCCGAACCAAGTTTAAGTATCAGGCAACACTACAACAATCTTATGAAACATCTTTTACATCAACTTTTCCAAACAACAAAATTCCTACAGCTTCTGATCAAAACAAGTCGATATTTTGTACCTGTAGATTCTCCACCTCATCCGAATGTCTATTCTCGTTGGTAGTAAAAATATTTTGCACAATGTGAAACTACAATGGTATATAGATAGTTAAATAAAATTTATGATATGAAATGAAACTGTCTTATGTTTCACTCACTTTCATATATCTGAAGTTTGGATCTTTTACATCAATTAAGAAAGTCATGTAATTAATAATCATATATATAATTTTACATATTTACCATATATACTTCATTGCAAAACACCAATAAAATACATTTACAATATCAAACAAAATCTTGGGATGCAGAAATATAATATTAGACACAAACGATTTTTATCTTAACCAGTACTTGTTAGAAACAGAAACGTCGTCATTCATTCTCTCTAAAAATTGCTATCTCTTCTCATCACACAACACAATACATGCTAAAATTAAGCAATTGCTTGTTGATGAAAACGGTCAAAGTGCAAAACAGCGGGAATTCCCTTTTTCTTTTCAACAAAGCTAAGTATGTATATATAAATTCCTTTTTTCTACATATTATATATTAATACAACTTATTAGAAGCATGATCAGGCTGAGTTGAATCGCTGAATCTAGCCGGCAAGAATAATGCTTCCCTTTCAAGTGAAATACCAAGAGATGATCCAATTTTCCCCATTGAGATCCACAACAGCGGGCTAAAACAAAACGCATACCCAAAAACCGACAATGCCCTCACCACCCCATCGTTATACCACGGGTAAGCCATAACCAAAAGAGCTCCTATGATCCCCAGCCAAGGGGTCAGCACAGCTACCACTGGTAAAACAAAGACACTAATGGCTACACAGGAGAACGCAAACGACCCTAATAAATATAGAGCCCACCCCAGGATCGGATGAATGGTACGAGGGATTAACAAGCATGGGAGCGTGTATGATACGAGAATCGAGAACATGGCTATGGCTTTAAGGCAGCGTGTTTGCATGATGGTTACATTAATCCTATGATCCGCACCACCCCAATGGCATAACTTAGTTAGGGTTGGTCGACCCCCCAAACGAGCGATTAACACTATAATTATGCCTAGGTACAGCATGGTTTGGATCAGCACCAAAGGCATTTCGGAGTCGTACCCTAGAGTCTGTAGGCGTTGTTGGTGCCATTGGATGCCTAGTGGTAGAACAGGCCATGACCACCAGTACCATGGCTTTAACCATGGTGCACCAGGAAATGTAATCACACTGTTTGGTCCACATGGTACACTCCACCTTAATCTCAGATCTGCATGCATTGCATATACATATACATATATATATATATATAAAGTGAATTATAATTAGTAGAAAGAGAGAATGAATTAAGAGTAGTAATTAAGAAATTGAAGTAATTAGAATTATTATACTTACAGTAATATGACGCGTCCATTTGGTATCCCAAAGGGAGTCTGAAGGTACCATCAAGTATTGTGGATGCATTGGAGGGTGGATGGAACATTGGCTGATGAAGAAGATGAGAGAAGTAACCTCCAATGAAACCTTGATCAGCTCCATCTGGATTATCTCTAGCTATTTGTAGATCATGTAACATGTGTTTAAAGACCTTGGATGATGGTTGCAACACAAAGAGGCCTGTGTGGAAGATGCAAGGGTTGATGAAAACAGCACAGAAGTGACCACACTGAAACAGCTCATCTGTGTTTTGAAGGAATAGATTGTCTGCATCCAGCATGATGACCCTTTGATACTCCACCAGACTCCATGCATAGAGTTTGTTTAGAGTTAATTTGAATCTATCATGGTTGTTGTATGGATTCTTCAAGTTCTCAACTCCAACCACCTTTGCCCCATCTTCATCTTCCCTACATATATAATTGTACGTAATTAAAAATCAATTAGTCCTCCAAAATTAAAATTAAAGAATTAAAGAGATGCATGATGAATTGAAGGAAGGTCGTACAGAGCATGAATCCAATGAAGAGGAACGTCAAGAGAAGCAATGACAATTAGATCTGCATTGACTCTTAGGTTCCTTAGAGATCTAAGCATAACTCGAATAGCAACGTAGAACTCATAGTCCCTTGCAGTCCCCATGTACATCATGGTGGCGTACGCGTTTCTGTTTCTGTCTCTGTCTCTGTCTCTGTCTCTGTCACCTCCAACTGATCCAATCATCACCACCACCAACATCCAACCTGCAATCACCAACATCTTCTTCATTCTCTCTCTCTCTCTACCTACCTACTACTCACTAACAACTATATAAACATCTCACACAAGATTAAGATTGAAAGAGAGAGATGTTGGTTTTAACTTTTAAGAGGAGGGAGGGAGAGAGGGGGATTTGAATGGTTTCATTTAAGATTTGGTATACAAATTTGGTAAATATATATGCAATTTATTATTATGACACTGAATCCGTTTATATATATATCATTTATGACACTCGTTCGCTGCATTTATATTATATATATTTACTTAACTTTTATAATTAAAGTTTATGAATATAAAAGATTATACTTATTCATTACAACATCAACTCACCTTTGACAAGTTAAAAACATAAGGAGATCCCTCTTCCTTATTATTTTATTTAGAGATGTTGATTTCTTTTTTTAATTTAATGATGTAAAGTATTTTATTTTTAGTTGAAGAAACCGGCCTACTATATATTTTGAACTGAACAAAAGAAATGAAAACGACCAACGTACCTTTGTAGTTAGCAAATAAGATGACCGGATGTTAGAGCGAGGGACTAATTCTACAACAAAATACAAGTATAGAGGCTCATCATGCATGCAATCATTGAAGTTTAAACATCATCAATCCTGTAGTTTTTAACAAACCACGGGACCAAATCTATAATTTACCCAAACATATAACTTAATTTATTTTATGCAACGAACCACAACCAACTCAATATTATTTTTAAAATGTCGGTAAACACACAGATTTTCTACTAAAATATAAACATTGCCTTTTGTTGTTAAAAAATTGGGTATCGTTCCTCCATTTTGTTTGATTATTACAAATCTACTTATTGATTTGTATTTGTTCTCAATAAACCGTCTTAATGTTTTATTGTTAGTGGATTATTAAACGCAAGCCTTACTAGAAGCAAAAACCCACAAATCCTTGCTTGATAATTATAAATGATGACACTTCCCAAATTTGACAGCGGTTGGGATAGTAGTGTAACACATTTTATATTTTGATTGTTGTTGATTAGTAATCCGAAAACGTCTTTGTATTATTTTTAACATCATATATTGATTTATCAAACACATGTAAAATGTTAAAAGAAATGACAAACTATATTTATAAAATTGAAACTTTAATTTTGTCGTCTATCTACTACTAATACATATCAAAACTTTATGTATATAATTTTAACCTAAAAAACTATAAACCAACATGTCATTTGAGCAACCTAACTCATCATTCAAGGTTATTACCCAACCCTACTTTCATGTAATTTATAAACTAATAATATAATTTATTTAAATACAATATATTAGAACTTGTGTCATTTGTATAATTTTTCAGAAACAGAAATTTTTATTTGTTTCCAGAAATGAAAAGGCTAAACGCATCGATCGGTCGGCCCATACATCAAAAGCCCAACTTCTGTGATTCATTAGTAGCATTATGTTTTTCTAGTCAGAAAATGCAAGTTTAATTGAGAAATTAAATACCATACTCATCTAATTCAAAAATAATAATAATAATAATAAAGCAAATTAATATCATCAATGAAGTTAACATTAATAAGTTTTAGTTTGAAAAGTTATATTTATTAAACGGTCAAAATATTTTGATAAATTGAGAAACATAAAATTTTAATCCTGACTTAGAAATATCCAAAAATACCCCCATGTACAACTCCACGTTTTAATTTTCATATAAAAAAATAACGTGAATAAGTTTTAAAATCATTTTGGCTTTTTCCTAACGTATCTTCAGTAACATATCTTTTGGGGGTAATCTCTTGTTGGCTTGTTGGGATTTCAAAAAAAAAAAACTTTTATTTTTAGACTTTAACTTCCAAAAAATAAATGACATATCGTTATTTTAAGGATAATCTTTTGTTGGGTTTTTGGGAAGGTTATTTTGGGATTTCAAAATAACTTCCAAACATTAAATTGAATATGAATTAATGAATTTCAAACTTGTTGAAATTTAATCTCATCTTGCAAACCAAACGGATCCGTCAAGTGAATGTTGAAGGAAGCTATATATTTTAATTTATTGAACAAGTTAAAGTTATTAGTGTTGACATGTAAAAGGAGGTTTTATTATGAAGAAAATTATGATTGTGAATGGGGTATAAATTTGGAATGCAAGAGATGCAGCAGGATGTACAACAGGTTAATGCGTACAAAGAAGAGATTACGTCCATAAACCAATTATTTACTCACACCCATTTTGACTTAAGGTCAATGATTATTACATATTCTAATACAAAATATATATGGAAAAAGAAAAGAAAAGAAAAAAGAATAATTGTGTCAATATCACAATCATTTTGGTGGAGTGTTATATAGGTAGAGTAAATTACATATTTGGTTCCTATGAATATTAGAGTTTTAATCCTTTTATTATTATAGGTAACTTTATTTATCTTTTTCTACATTATACACTTAGGTGCCGTTTACTTGACGCTTACCTGGTAAGTGCTTACCGGGTCAATTTACCTTACGAGA
>LUCG01283562.1:0-10399 GCA_001633085.1 Carthamus tinctorius | reverse complement strand
TATATATATAAGCATGCTTATAACATAAACGGTTCAAGAACAATCCTAATCATTTCAAAACAACAGGTTCACTAAACACATTTCCTATTTTAAAAAAATGATTTGGGCAAGCGAACTCACCTGAGCCTAGCCCAAACACACAATCACTTCACGCCTAACGGATCAACGATTGGTCTATAATACCAACAATTCATACCTAGAAGATGGCTAATTCTTTAATAGTGTTTTCCCCTAGGCTCTTCTTCAGAAAATGAACCCCTCGGGATTGGGAATACTCTTTCCCGAGTCGGGATACTCAAGGTCGGGATCCCACCTTCCCGAGTCGGAAACATAGGGTCGGGAATCCATTTTCCCGCGTCGGAAATCTCGGGGTTGGGATACCCACTTTTCCCGCATCGGGATCTCGGGGTCGGGATACCCACTTTTCCCGCATCGGGATCTCGAGGCCGGGAAACCTCCTTTTCCGAGTTGGGAACTCGGAATCGGGAATTCTCTTCTCCTGAGTCGGGAACTAGTTTTTCCGAGGTGGTTGGGAACTAGCCCCCAAAGTCGTAATTTCGACTTTTCCAACATCCTCGCACCCCTGAACAGTTAAAATCTAAGATTTCGACTCAAAATAAATCTTAATAGGCGTTTTCCTAGTGAATCATATACAAAGCTATATCGTAGATTAGGAAATCTTACCAAATGAGAAAATCTGGAAGAAATCCCCTTAAGATGAAGATGACCATGATGGTTTTCCTCTTTACCTCCTTGCTCTGAAAACATACACACACACACACACACACAAAATTTGGAATGCCTTGCCTTAAATGGCAATAATCATCCTAATTTCCCTTTATATACCATGGGCCAAGCCCATGGCCTTCTTAATCTTTTCCCCATTAAGCCTAAGCCCAACAGTTATCTAGTTCCAACAATTGCACCTTTGGCCCCTAACTTAACTAAACTTAACAATTTAGATCCCAAAAATTAAATAAAATAATTAACTAACATAAAAAATGCAAATTTCGGTTATTACAATGGGACCGTCGAAAGCCAATGTCGAGAAGCAATTTCGTGAACTTATGATACTAATTACGAGAGGCTTGTTGCAATTTGTGAAGGGACTTCCATAAATGACAAACCCTTATATCTCATTCCTTGGTAAATCCTTGTGGAATTCTCATGTATATCTTTTCATCCAAGTCACCATGCAAGATTGTATTGTTCACATTGAGTTGGTGAATAATCCAGTTCCTTTTAGTGGCCAATGCGAGTAAGCTACAAAAAATAACAAGCTTCATGACCGACGTAAACGTCTCATGAAAGTCAATGCCTGCCACCCATGTAAAACCCTTTGTGACTAATCGATCCTTATACCATTCCACCTCCCCAATAGGTTTGTATTTAATCTTATAGACCCATTTTGAATAGACCACTCATTTACCGATAAGTAAGCCTTGTGAGAATTAGAAAATTTTTCATAACAAAAATCAAGCTAAAGGCTATACCATTGAGGAGCCCTGAGTATTCGCATGTTGCAGTTGGTTTATAGATAGAGGCAAGTCAGTTTTGGAATCACCAAAGCATTTTCGTTTAGTATTGTTTCTTCCTAGCCGATCTCTCGCTTCTACCTCATCAATGGTTTTTCTTGACATGCTACTTGCTTCATTCAAAAGTCTGTCATCTCTAAGGTTTAGGATGTCATTCTCTTAGATTATTCCCATATAGGTCTCTCCAATATATGCATCCATTCTGGTTTTTTCATCCTCCTTTTGTAGGGGATTCCTTAGTTCAAAGTCCCTAAAAGGATAGATACCTTCCATAAACTTGGTGTCTCCAGACAGTATGATCCTGTTGTCGAGAAGGTCATAGACTTGATACCCCTTTTGCCCATGTGGGTACCCAACAAAGATGCAAGGTCTCCCCGTTGCTTCAAACTTATCTCCCCCTTGTCTTTTTTTTAGAAGGGTGTCCGGGCCTATAGCCCGACTAATCCCTGGAAAGATCAGGGCTAAAGCATGCCCCTTTGTAAATGGCCACAGGTTGCACATAGAGGGATTCGAACCCGGGTTAGGCGCTATGAACCCCCCCAAGCCTTACCACTCCACCACAACACTGATAGACCCCCCATTGTCTTGTTACTTTTCATATATACCAAACATCCAAAAACACGCATGTGATCATAAGTGGGCGGACATCGCCAAAATTATACATATTTTTAGAAGTCGATATCATCGTTTTTATCTTGTTTAGGATTCTAATCACTGTGTTTTAGAGCCTAATTGCTATGATTCTTCATTATGCATGTTTGGAAGTCACTTAGATCAAAAATACTAAGAAAGGACTAAAAATACGAAAAGTCGAAAATACCCTCGACATTAGCCATTTCGTGCTGCGAGAGTGGAAGCTCGAGCTGTGAGATTGGCCATACTTAGGTACTGACTTTTACGTATTCGCTGAGTTCGAGTCGTGAGAAGGGTACTTCTGTACTTCGCGTCGCGAGATTTGCATGGAGTATTTCTTCGGGTGCAAATTTACTTACTTTAGAAGATCAACATGAAAATCCCTTAATTTTAGAGATTATCTCAAGCTCGCACCGCGGGAGGGAGCTCGAGTCGGGAGCCAGACATAGAATTGGCCTTATTTAAACAGACTTCCAACCTAGGGTTTGATATACACTGATATTCAGAGAATACAATTGAGGAGGAGAAAAAGTTGTATGAACCGGCAACTAAAGAAGGTGATCAGAAGTAGTGAAACTTTGCCGATTCAAACCCGAAGTAGGATTGCTGGAGTCACATCTTCAATCGCTGCATGGTGTGCCTAATGTTTCTTATCCATGATTTTTACTATGTCTTGTAGCTAAATTTCTTAAGTACTCATTATGGTGTGATGAACTTGAATGATGGTTTGATTTAATTATATGATTGATGAATAGTTTATGATTGGTTGTTATATTAATTCCTGTTTATAGCTTTTACCTTCGCTATATTAATCCATTAATTAATTGTATCTAGTGGAAGAGAAATCTCCCTAGTTGATTGATTTCATCTGTCTTTCGCTTTGGTGACCTACAGGTAATCTACCTGAAAAGGAGATTGAGATCAGGATCTGATAACCTAGATGTAAATAAGATAGAAACCAGTCTTTGAGGAGAAATCCATTAGACTGAAGAATTAGGCGACCGCCGGTTAATAATTACATAATGATCTGGGTTGTTTTAATTGTAAAAGGTCAGGAGAAGAAATCCCCAACTGTATTGCTTTTGGAATTAAGGGAGACTAGGATAAATCCAGTTGATCAAACCCTAAAATTATTTTATCTTTGCTTTACTTGTTTAAATCAAACTATCTGAAAAGGGATTCTAAACCCATAATGAGTACCGTGTTCTTTATAAAAGTAAATCCTTTTTATCTTGATTATTGTTCCTTTGTTTTCTTTAGTTTATTCAATTAGTTTCTTAACTATAATCATCAAAACCCCAAAAAGCCATTATCATTAGGGATTAATCAGGATAAATTAGGGATTAATTAGATAGCTTCACTTTCCCAGAGGTAAAACGGTACCTGGTACTTACCTACACTTTACTATACGCGATCAGGTCATACTTGCTTGTTGTGTGGTAGTTTAGTTAAGGTGATTCAAGGGTTAATTTGAAGGGTAATTTTATGGTATAAATTACCACCATTATGGGCTTCCTTTTAAACAAAATCTCGTAAGGAGTCTTTTTATTAATGACTTTGGAGGGAAGTCGATTCATAATGTAGGTGGTTGTCATGACACATTCCTCGCAACCCAATGGGCAAGTTTGCTTCAAACCTCAAAGCCCTAGCCATTTCAAGTATATGTCGATGTTTCCTTTCCACCACCTTGTATTGTTGTGGGGTGTGAGCACAAGTGGTTTCCAGAATAATATTGTTCTCGTAATAAAACTTTGCCTTGGAGTTTGAGGTAGGGATGATCATATTGCACCAAAAAACCAGACCGAACTGGTACCGAGCTGTACCGAACCAGAACTAGTACCGATGTATGCTATACGATTCGGTAATCAGTTCTACGATTTGGTCACATTCGGTTTCGGTACCGACAATAAACCTAAAACACTGAACCGAACCGGTTTAGGAATATATATGGTCCCTTTTCAAATTTGTAATCCATTCCTTTTCCAACGATTCCTTTTCCCAACCAAATCTACATAAACTAAAACTAAAAAAATTGGTTCCTTATTCTTTATAGCTGATTTTTTGCTTAGAAAAAGGTTTCTATTTCTCCAAGATAAATCAGTTCCATCAAGTCGACATTGAGAAAATCGGTTCCTTCAATCCCGTCTCCGCATTCGATTCTTTTGCATAATTGGTTTCTTCAATCCAGAATCCGCTTAACATGGATCAATCTCAAGTAAGTTTTTTTATGTCTAATATTCTAATATTCAATTCGGTTGTTACATGACGTCGTTTCTTACGTCGGTTATTACGTCCTTTTTAAAATATCAATCATCTAATTAATGGTGAAATTGGCACATCCCGAAACTTATCCCAAAACTCGCTACCAATAGGGTCCTAGAACCAAACTTCCCGGAACCAAACCGGTACCGAGCTAGGGTATACAGTTAGGTGTTTGGTGCTATGAAAAAAAATTACAAAAATTTTGGTCCATCCTGGTTCCGGTCCGGGAATAGGACCCAACTCATCTCTGGTTTGAGGTGAACTCTACTCCATTATCACTTCTTGTTCTTTTAATGCCCTTTCTGAATTGTGTTCGAACCATATTTCAAAAATTTATCAAGCATTCACTAGCATCAGATTTGTGTTTGATAAGGTAAATCAAACAGCCTTACTAAAAGCATCTACCACCGTGCCCAAGAGTCCCTCCATAAGTCAAGGACAAGATCTTCTTATATTTAAAGTCCTTTCGAGATGCAAAGTTTACTTGTCAACGGAATTTTGAGGAAACCATTAATCATAGCTCTTATTTTTCTGGTAACAAAACTGGAGGTGCAAGTAGAAGTGGTATTCCCACGAAGACCATGAACACTAGAGGAGTTAGAGGTCTCATGGATCAATTTTTGGGGAACGTTAGACATGGCAAAAATGTATCGCCAAACCCAACAAGGAGTTTCGCAATCAAGTATGTTTAGACATCGGAAGATTTTTTTTCAAGAATGGGACTTCATTCAACGTTGCAACAAGTCCCGCATACTTCAGCATGTTGCGTTTGGCTGGAAACTGCAGTCGTGGACTGAATCCTCCTACAATGCACGAGATGAGGACGTAGATACTAAAGGAAGAAGTGAAGATGACTATTGGTATAGTGAACAAGATTCTAAATGACGTGAGGCGCAGTGGCGAGGTTACGATGTTTTTCGAGGCTTTCCCTAGGGCGACATACACCTACCCACCCACCCAATCGTACTTGTATAGGTTAGGTTTGAATAATAAAAGTAATAAAACTAAGAAAGAAAGAATAAACATTGATACAAAATACATAGAGCTTATAAAAATGATGGAGTGCAAATCAGGATTAAATCTCTTAAATTAAATATCTACTCATTACTTTCATCAATTTTCAAAGAATTCGGATTCAAATTTTCATGTACAAGAATGAGATTAAGTATTTACCTATTTAAGGTTTTAGTTTTAATGTATTCTTTTTTATGTTTATTTATGTCTTAACTCTCGCACATAATTATAATTTACCCCGCAAACTATATATAAAAGGTAATCGCAAACCTTACACAATAACGCGTTGTAACGTGCCATAAAACGTTATAACGCAAGCTAAGCCTTAAGGTGGAGCCATAGAGGATAATATGGCAGCAGACCCCAACCTTGACGCCATAACATGCCATAACTAGTTATTTAGAACCATGATAGTGAATGACATCAAAGCAACATGGAAAGATATTGGGGTCTCACGCCAAATAGATGCCTAATCAATTTCCTCGTCAACAATCAACATGAGATTGTTTTCTTGAATATTGTTGATACATCAGACTATGTAAAAGATGCACTTAAGTAATTTGAATTGCTTGATGGCGTCATAAAAGAGATTGGTGAAAATATTGCGGTCGTGGAAAGTTATACTAGACTCCATGCACGACTCATTGCATCCATTTGATGCTAGAGAAAATTGTAGAGTTGCCTCAGCATAAAAATGCTTTGCTCAAAGCAAAACGAGTTAGCAATTTTATCCGCAATCATCAATGGTATTGAAATTAACGAAAAAATATGCAAAGAAAGATCATCTTCGCCCTGCAACCACTCGATTTTATATAAATTTTAGCTTTGTGATTAGCTTTATTAGTTCGTATGCTCAGATAATGTTCCAATAAGAAGACCAAAGTTGGTACGTTTGTTTTTAGTGCCAATTAAGTGTGTGCTTGTTAAAGATTACTTTCACATAAGTAGGGGTTCAATCTTAGTCTTCAATCGAGTAGTTCATTACGAAGTACCAAGTTTTTCATGATACAGAGCATCGTTATGTGTTGAAGCGGTTTAATATTTTGTTTAAGTCACTAGTTTTTTTTATTTATTCAATAATAATTCATAGAATTGGGTGTTTTAGTTTTCGTAGAACTAACCTTGAACTCACTTAGCTAATAAGCTAACTTGTTTCGTATATCTCAGGTTCCACTCACACATGACTTCACAAGGGAAGGATTTGGTTTAAATCGTTGTAGAGTGTCTTTATATACCTTATATTGTAATGACTAGTTTGGAATGGGACAAACTAGTTCTTTGAGATTTTATTTTCTATTCACAAGTCTTCAACTGTAATAGATAGTTAACGTATTCAGTAAAATTATAAAGTTCGTTGTTTTAGCATTGTTATCAGTCCTTTAATCATAACGCCTTCTAGGGTCCAGAGAGGGTGTTACAAAAAGCAAAAAAAATATTGTTATTTGTGAGATAACTTTTTGGCTTAGTATGGTATATCTGGTTAGAATCACAAGGCCCCTTGTACGTGTTTTATGGATCGTTGATGGTGTGATCCCCGTATTTGGGTGATGATTTATCTTATTATAAAGAAATTTGGGACATCATTGATTTAAACTAAGAGCATCAGTTGCATCATGATTTGCATGTAGCATGATATTTCTTGAATCCTCACTTTAGATAAGCTTCCAATGTTACACCCCCTTAACCATCATAAGAGGTATATAACGTTTTTTAAGCTTATAAGCAAGATGCTACTTCAAACTTCCACCAAAACATGGTCTTACTTTTTTTTTTGGATAAGGGACATGGTCTTACTTTCAAGCGAAATAAATAAAATACTAGCCACGAAAGGCCAAAATACCAAACTTAACAACATAATTTAAAGTCTTAGACAACATGCGAAATAAACAACTAAAGTGTCTAGATTCCTTTAAGGATGACTTTTTCCTTTGTTGATCCCCGACGATCACGGTCCTGTGTTGCACCACAATAGTCAGCTTTCACGGCTTAGTGAGACCACAATTACAATATTAATCTAAATATGAACAATATTAGGCAATCATATAATTCTCGCTTATCAAATTTAAACGCACGTATATGCAAAACAAGTTCATGTTCGTTTTAATAACTCGGTACCTCTCTTGTGCAATCACTTAATATTCTTTCGACTTTAGGTGGCCACTACTCACTTTTGACGCGGCTTAGCCGATCCTCACTTACGGGCAATCGCCCTTTGGGCACTTTTGTTCCATGGCACACACCGCCAATATAAAGATCCTCACATATATGTTTCCACAAACATACATTAACAATTTCTTATCTCACATACAAATACATATCTCACATATTGCAATCTTATAAGTTGTGTCATAAGGGGTTTGTGGAACTCACCTTGATGCGTCAGAGTTGTAATGTTACTCGCAAACCAACCTACACAAATTACAATAATTCATAAGCTTTTCTTTTACTATATAATTCCTATACATTTTAAGTTTGATAAGAGTCTATTATTGATCAACCCTTTATATTTACAACCTTAGATAATTCCCTTATGTTACCGCCATCTCAAGACACGCTTAATGCCTAATCGACACCCAAACGACTCTCAATCTGATGCCTTAAATCTGGGTAAACATTAACCCAGGCATTAACCCAAAGGTTTAAAAGAACTGGTTAACGTAAGTAACCTATGCTTAAACCGTGTAGACTAGAAGATTATCCCGTGAAGTATGTGGCATTAGAACACATATTTATAATTTGATATTGGCATGATTATTTATTTCTTGAGTGACATATCATTTCGGTCTTTCGTTGTAGGACTATGGTTCTTATTATCCATACGTGTTGGCATGGGGGGTGCTCGCAAAAGTATGATTAGAGGAATTAGTAGCGTTCTTCCCCCAAGAGGAATCTTGTTTAAGAGTAGGACTTCGACATCGCGTTCTAGTAGCAGAGGAAGTCAAAGTGCTAGCTCTCGTAGCAGATCAACTCATAGGCGTGAGAGGAATAAAAGCCCAACTCTAAATCTTAAGGAAAGGCAGAGTGAAGAAGAGACTGAACCACAGAAGACAAGAACCCAGATCAGAACTTGGCTTCTAGCGAGAGGCCGAATGCCACAAGGGCAAAACCTTCCGTGGATTATAGTCCAGCATCCCTAGCTCCTAACATCGACAGAAGGAATAGACTCTTGAGGATATGATTGGCAAGTTAGAAGGACAAGTCATTGAGGTCATTGATCATTGTAAGCAGATAGAAAGAAATCAACACCTCGCAGCGAGATCTTAGAGGTGCATGGAAAGGGATAGGTGGGCCTTTCATCAAGGTGCAGCCCTGAGGTACTATGAGCTGATGATGGAATACCTCAAGGAGTGGTATGATCGAAAGCCATGCGTTGAATCGTTCTGGAATCGTCTTCCGACCCAACCATATGAGGAATGGTTGAGTGCTCGACACTTTCCAGTGGAGAACCCATTGAAGAACCAAGAGGAGAACCCAGTGGAGAACCCGTAGTAGATGAAGAGTGATTTAGTTGGTTTTGTTTATAATTTCAGATAATTATTAGGATATTCTAGTAGATGCAGTTTTTTATTTCTTAGTTGGATGCTTAGCCAATGCAGTTTGCAGTTAACTTTAGATTTATTGGATGATTGGTTTAGTTGGTTTAAGAATAATGAAAGTTTCCATTATATTGATGGCTATGTTGGTTTGAATGGTTTTCGTCTTTATGCTTTATCATAAATTATACGATGTATGTTAGGTTGACGCGGTAAGGAATTAAGGTTTCAGATGAAGATAGGTTATAGTTGCCAATAGTAGAAAGTTTCCAGCTTAATAAGTAAGTGACACACTCAATTAGGTTCTCGGTTGCAGTTCGAGTGTGGAAATTGGCTGTTATGTGTCTCATGAAGTCGAATGAGAACTTAAGGTTCAGGTAAAATAGGTTATGAAACGTACCCTAAACTTGAACTGGTGTGTGTAAGAAAGAGTTTGTAGTCTGACTACCACTCAGTGTACGTGCATTTGGTATAAAGATGATGCATAGTAGGCACAATTTACGATAAGTACGACGTAAGCATAACACACGTTTCCCTATGGTGAAATAAGTGTCGTATAGTTTCAAGTGACTTAGTTTTTACCCGAGCAGGTGGATAGTGTTAAGCATATGCACAATCTACTGAATATAAAGCTCAGGGAAGTGCAAGAGGCACAACTAGTGTTCGCTTACATTTGAGAATTGGACATGTAAGTGCCAAACTGGGAAACGTCAAGGTAACTAGGATTTTAGTAGCATTTGGGGTTTTAGCCCGGACTTGCGTTAGATGAGACATCAACTTACAA
The DNA here is from genome assembly GCA_001633085.1 of Carthamus tinctorius. Taxonomy (NCBI): domain Eukaryota; kingdom Viridiplantae; phylum Streptophyta; class Magnoliopsida; order Asterales; family Asteraceae; genus Carthamus; species Carthamus tinctorius. Next base: position 638 of record LUCG01283562.1, on the reverse strand, counting down.
TTTTTCTTTAGTTTTGGCATGGATTATGCGGCATTTGTAAGTCTAGATTACCGGTGGTAGTTGACACGATATCATGTGGGGTCAGAGTTTTAGTTTCCAGTATCTATGACACCGTCTAGAATATCTAAAATGGCGAGGAACCAAGGTCTCACTAGACGTTTAATGGCGGGAACCAAGTTTTCATTGTTCCGGTGTAATTAAGAGAACCAAGGTTCCACATCTGCAAGTTTTAGTTAAGTGTGTTTCATGTAACAATGTAGTTTATAGTGTTAATTTAGCTTGTGCCACTGGTAGTTCGAATATAAAGGGAATCATTTTAGTTGGAAATATATATATACNNNNTATATATATATATATATAGCTAGTTGAAATAACGGTTACTGGCCAGAAACTGTCAGTGAAACATCTGGTTATCTCTCAACCATTATAGACCACATAGTACTACCAGTCGAACCAAAACCATAGTGCTTGGTTTAGGGCCTGATTGTTAGCGGCCAGATGAGTTAAATGAGGCTTATAGCTGCTCCAGTCAGCTGGACATGACTGCTTGGTAGTAGCCTAATGATGTAGAAAGTGGCTTATTTAGTAGGCTTTTGGGAGCTTTTGTTGGGTGTAATTGATGTCCGTGTATATATATA
>LUCG01283551.1:0-10051 GCA_001633085.1 Carthamus tinctorius | reverse complement strand
CTCTCTCTCTCTCTATATATATATATATATATATAATTGAAAAGAGGCCGGTATATCAAATATGCGTGCAACAAAAACAAAAGTACGATCAAAAGTAAGACATTTACAAGGAATATGCTGCAAATTATATTGTTAGAAATCCGAAATCCGAATGTCTTTATAATTGTTTTTTTTCGTGCCATCAAACGTGAATAAGGTGACCCCAAAAGAAAGAATAATTAAGCAATTCGTTATCCTATGTTTTGTTTTTATTAGTTAAAGTTTGAAGGTGATAATCACAATAAGGTGTTATTTTATTTCCTATGATGTCAACAAAAGTTACATAATTATTAAAATGTAAAAATGATTAAATTAAATATTGGTATCGTCTCCACACGATCAAGATGTTACTTAACAGATTTTTGGACGTGGCCCGTGTCTTCTTCTCGCTTTTTATTATACACACATGAAAAAGGTTCACATGAAAACAAAAACATGAAAAATAGAAAAAACGTACTAAGTAATATTCATTTGTACATAAAAACAGTTATTCTGGTATGTACGTGGCTATAATGAAACCAGTTTGAGATAACAAGTCGATAGAAACATAGAAAATAACCACTTGAGATAAAAACCCGTCAACGATTTACTTGTATCAGAAGCTTTATTAAATAAAATAATACAAGTATACAACTGAAATAATTATATCATGTTATTTTGTATTCTTTGTAAAGTCAAGCATGGCATACATTTTTAGTGTTTGCATATTGTTTAGTCAAATTCGTACCCCATTATAGGTTCAAATCAGTTTGAGTATTCTAAAGTTAGTAAAACGTGGTATTAAATTCGGGTTTTAAGTAGCTTCAATATAACAAATAGAGTTTCATATAAAAAGTATGTCGTGAAGCTTCATGTCTTGTGAATTTAGCATTCGACTATACCGAATATTAACAAAAATAGATAATAAAAATGAATACTAAATTATTACGGATCTAAATAATGATAATTATTAAGTATTTTAGTTATGACAACCATTATCATTATATAATGTTCACCCAATTAACATGAAATCTCTTAGATCTAGGTGGTCCATAGTTTGATTATGTAACCTCTTTCCTTTTACTATAATGATTAGTCATGTTTTTATTTTGTTAATTTAGATCTATATGGAATGGAATGAAAACTGTGTAATTAATATGATTGGAAAACCTCATATATACAAAAGGGATAGACGACGTTCTCTTAGACAAACAGTTGCACCGGTCCACTTTGGATTATAAGTACCCTTTTTGCGTTTTGATGTTATATTAAGAAAAACAATCAAAATTCACTGATGTTCTATTTTTTTCCCCTGAGTAATGTTTATTTATTTTCAGATTATAGCACAAACTGACCAAATTTAGAATCTAAGATAAAGTTACAACTTTTAAGAAGTTTCATGAAATTATAACATTAAAAAACCTATGTCAAAATTATACATAACCGATTGATTTGGAATAAATAAAGTTACCCATAAAATGATGTATTTATCAATTACATTTTTTCAAAATGTACGGAGGAAGTTCTGTAAGCAACACAAAGTTAATAGGAACTCGTGAAAGGTCAACAATGCACGACTTATTGCTTTTGAGGATATATATTCATCATGAATATGGACGTGTTATTCATCATGAATTTATACATTCGTGATGAATATTGCATCCATATTTCTGATAAATACATCACATTTTGTGTTGTTGACGGTTCTTGGATTAATCAATTTTCAATTTCTAACGAAACCTACATCTGTATATACATATACTACTACGATATTTATATACCAAGTGCTAGAAAAGCAACACCAGTTGAAACATGCTTTTTCAATATGTCGATATTTTGTAAGATTTTGAGACAAATGCATGGTACACATGTTGCATGCAAATCACAATCCATAAAAGAACACATGTTTAACATGCTTCCAAGTTACATCATAATCTTTAATGCGATAGTGAAACCATACAAACTAAACATTATTCATTAACTAAATAAATTCAAATTTTATGGTTTTGGATTCATAATTACTTCAATGGTCGACAGATGTTCATATTTTGAGTATCGGGTGATTGAATGCCTCGCATCAAAATGACATAACATGAACTGTTGTTGGTAAACAAAAGAAGTAAATTACAATCTTTACCTATAGATTCCATCTTCACATATCAACCCAACTATGACTAGTTCATTTCAAATTATAATCGTCCAAACAAAAATCTATAAAACACATACCTTCATATGTGATTATTATATAGTATTTGAATTCACACAACACAACAAAAAGTTATACTCAAGAGAGTTGGGTGCATGTGACACTAACTTATTTTGCAAAACCACAAGATAATACTAAAGTTATATAATAAAATATTGTTAAAACACAAAAGACCACAAACATTCACACTAAAAATACTACGGATGTTCGATAAAGAAAGGTTAAAATGAGAAGTAGTAAAAAAAATATAAAACAGAGAATTGATCGAGATCAAAGTTAGAAAAAGTCTAAGATTGTGGCTTTGACCGCAATCTTTGATTCGTCAAAATTCGCATGTACGCTCAAGATCGAGGGACATTTTCGTAAATTTTACAAATAGTCGACAAACATATTCATATATATTTATATGAAGATTCATATATATGGACTTTCTGTAGAATTTACGAAAATACCCATCCGTGTCCTACAACATTCGCGAGAAACTGTCCGCTGCTTCACAGTCAAAGCCGCATTTTATTAACCAGATGAACGGTGGAGATCATTTCTCTATTTCACACCTTCTTTAGCATTTCTCATTCGAACCTAATACATATGTTGAATATTATTTTATAATGTTACCAAGTCTTACAAAAGCAAACTGATATCACACGATCCCAATTCTTGTTAAAAAAAAATACAGCAATGGTTTCATAAAGACATTTAACACATGGAGGAGCCCCAATCAGCATGCCAAAAATTCGGGCCGAAGCCCAAACCATCAAAGCCCAAATAGAAATCAGGGGTGGGACTGGATTGCATTTCATGATCGTAAATTCCTAAAACCCATCGCCAAAATTTGCTTTTCTGCCATTGTTTTTTTTAAGGGTGTTCGAACCAAAGCCCGACTAATCTCTGGCAATTTGGGGGCTAAACACGGTCCCACTTAAATGTCCCCAGACATGCGCACGGGAAGGCTCGAACTCGGTTAGGGCGCTATAAACCCTCGAGCGATAACCAATCCGCCACAGCACTGGAAGACCTTTTCCGCCATTGTTGATGGCGGTCTCCTGGTAAAGTTTCTATCATTTTCTTCTTATATTCCCTTGTTATCGTATCTTTGTTTATTCTTATCTGTGAATACACATGTGAATGCAATTGCACATAATTTTTCGTGTTCTTCCAGTGCTGTGGCGGATTGGTTATCGCTCGGGGGTCATAGCGCTCTAACCGAGTTCGAGTCTTCCCGTGCGCATGNTGGGGCCATGTTTAGCTCCCAAAATTGCCGGGATTAGTCGGGCTTCGGCCCGGACACCCTTCCAAAAAAATAAAAATGATATAATCTGCTTCTTAAGATCTTATTGTCTGGATTTTGTGGCTGCCTGAAATTGACCCATTTTTGGTGCCTATTTAGCTTTTTTTTTGGAGTAATTATGCAAAAATGTCGATCGAAAATTGACACTTAGGCTGTGTTTGGCAAAAATAAGCTACCTGATAAGCTAGTAGATGTTTAGATAGACCATAAGCTAGCTTATTGAAACGCTAGTTGGAGCAGCGTTTCAGGAGCTTTTTCCGGTTATACCCTTGTTAGTATTAATTATTATACCCCAAGATACTTTTTTTTTTGTCATTTTACATACTCATAAGCTAGTTTTTGCGAAACATAATCTATTCATAAGCTAGCTTATTAGCTACTAGCTAGCTTAATAGTCAAACAGCTAGCTTATCAGCTAGTTTGCCAAATACAGTCTTAACTTAGTACTCCCCGTTTACTGAGATAGGTTATGTATTGATCTGATACAAGAGGGGTAGAGCGAGGTAGACGAGTGAAAAAGTTGTGGAAGGTTTTAGGGGTTTTGTTAGATAATAAGATTATAAAAGGTGAAAAGTGCAGAAAATACAATGGTTAGGTTGTGATTTAACACTGTTCTTTGGATATTATTAGCCTTCACTAGTTAAGGTTGTTTCAGGTGTGGCTAATACACCCCTAGGATTCCCTAATCAAATAAACATATTCAATGGCTAGATATGATATGTTTATTAGTGAACATCTTGTAGAAATTTTATGAAGGTAAGAAGAGGAATTAATCAGAAACAGTGAGCCACGCGACATTTCTGGCGACCTAACTCGCGGAAGAACTGGCATTAAGCACTCTCCCGGTTATAAAAAGCCTGTTTTTCGGAAGAACTGGCATTAAGCACTTTCCCGGTTATAAAAAACCTGTTTTTTTGGGAAATTTCACAAGCGCAACGTGCTTGGTTTTGATTGGTACATATACGTGTAAAATCTACACACGAAGGCCAAATCTTTCTTAGCTCGTCTAATCTCTTAAACAACTTAATAAGATGATCATAGCTTATAAACTAGGGAAGAGTTTATTAAACTTCCTATATTGGACACATGATATGCCTTAAGATCTTATATATAGCTCACAACACAATCAAGATTTCACCATCCTTTCTATGAGGGATAGAATCTCACTATAAAGACTATATATACAACAATTTTAGTTTGACATGGCAGTTTATAGGGTGTTCGGGATTGCTTTTAGCCAAAAGTGCTTATTGACTTATGGTGTTGGGAAAAGGAGTTCATAAAAAAGTGTTTGGATTGGCTTTTTCAGAAGGTAAAGTCAATAAGTTAACAAGTTGTTTTCTAAAAAGTGTTTGGGATTGCTTATATACGTAAAACGACCAAAAAGGACATTGTTTTGTGTTGGTGGGAGATTGATGAATTTAAATCAAGGGTATTTATGTCATTTACCCCCACCCTCCTCCAAAAGCACTCTTGTCCTTCAAGAAGTCGGCCCTCTCATGCTTTTCAAAATCACGTTTTGTAGCCTTCTCTGAAAGGAGTTTACAAAAGTCCTTTTTGCAAAAGCTGTTTACCCAAACAGACTTATTGACTTATTGGCTTCTTGAAGAAAGAAGCCAATAAGTCAATAAGTCGTTTTGAAAAGCAATCCCAAACACCCTCTTAGTAATTTACCAATCTTGTTTTCTCTCATTTTTTCCACCTATTTTTGTTTCCCACTTAGGTCCCTTCATGTTCATTAGAACTCTTTGTAGTTTGTTGGTGTATTAGAACATCGATTTCGGGTAGAAGAAGGGAGAAAGATGAACTACATGAACTATATAGTAATGTGTATGTAGATTGGTACCAAAATCATCAATCTTGCACTTGGAAACTATAAAGTTTCCCATTTTATTTTCTGTCACAAAGTTGTAGTTTCTGCTGCATCACAAATTTGAATTGATTTGGTTTCAAGATTCATGTAGAAGGGGGCACATTTTGTTGGCCTTCGTTTATGGTAAATTCTATCGACGGAAAGAATAATTGAACGATGAATAAGAAGATAAGAACTCCAAAACGACACAGATGGACGAAATCCTTTGATCTTAAACCTACACCTCAACCGTTGTCCGATTAAGTGCCATATACCTCCACCTCTCTTTCTCCACGAAGTCCGCATCTAAGAACCGCGAAACAAACGCCCACACCCTATAAACATCTTCAAAATTCGTCAAAAACCCGACCGTGGCCATGATCACCGGTATCCCTAGCTCTAACTTCTCTTTCCGTTTCGTCGTCGTCGGACTATTTTGCCCTTCCCGCTCGACGCTTTTCACCTCTACTAACCTCTCCCTCTCTTCACAACTCTTGTCCACAAAGTTAACGTGTTTCAAAGTCGCGTTACTGAGAGAAATGTAGTGCCTATCGGCTAGCTTCTGTACGAGTGTAGGCTCGACCTTTTCACCCTTCCAATCGAACACGTTGAAAGCCACCACCGGGCCCCGGTCCACCCGCACCTTCGGCCCGTAAATCCTAACCAACGGAAGCCCGTTTTCGGAATGCGGGTGTTGGAGGCTACCGAATGCATTCACTAGCCAGTTCACTAGGTACCTCACCCTGCTGCTTATTAACACCAAACCTAACGAATCCGCGTGATCCAACCCGCGGAACTCGATCTCGGAGGTAACCCCGCTGCTGCTAGCTTCGTTTTTTCTCGATTCGGCAATGTCGAGGGACTTGTCCCGTTTCCAGACTTCGGAAAACGATAACATCTTCTTTTCGTCACTGATTTCTCGGATTTCTTGGATTTCGAAGGATTCGTGATGCGAGGATAACGAGGAGCTTGAGCTCGAGCTTGATTTTTCAATGGGTATGGCTTCTTCGGTTCTTCTATCGCTACTTCCCGATGGTTGGAGGAATAACGGCCGGTTGGAAGCTTGGACGAGATTAACTAACCCGGTGCTTGTGATGGAGTTTTTAAGCACGGATGATCGTGATTTTTTAACGAAAAGACACCCGAATCCAGACGGGTTTTCTCCGAAAACCTTGTAGAACGAACAAACGAGGAAGTCGGGCCGGAAAAGAGAGAGACCCAACGTCTCCATGTCCTTGGCTCCCAACGCATTGGCATCGAGACAAACATGCCACCCGTTTTCTTGTGCCAAACTCATCCAAAGGTACGAGTATCTCGAGCCCGTAACCTTGGATTGAAGCGGGAAAACGAAAAGCCCTCGTTTCTTCTTCTTCTTCTTGTTCTTGTTTACCACCAACGCCCTCAGTCTCTTCGACTGAATCCTCATGTTCGGCCACGAGAAAACGGCCGAATCGACCCTCCCGGATCGTTTGCGACAGCTCTCGATCATGGTCTCCGCAGCCTCGTTCTCGTGATCGTAAACCGTCAAGAGATTCCGGTTCGTGTGAAACGGGTATGCGTCCGCCAGCACCTTAAATGCCGACGACTGGTTAGCGGTGAAAACCAAAGCGTAATCGTCCGACGATATGTTCATGAACCGAAAGATTCTTTCCCGGATCACGGTTTCGAATTCCGACTCTCGACCGCCGTGCACAATCTGCGTATACAAATTCACCGACTTGTGTATGATGTTGAAAAACGGTGCGTTGGAATGCAATTGCTGCGAGTACGAGAAGAGACCGTGACCGATGTAGTCGAGACAGACGTGGCTCGACCGGGAGATTTGATAGTATTCCTGATCCCGGATTCGGTCAGCCCGGTCGGTTTCCGAGTAGTTCGGGTAAGCCTTTTTCATGTTGGAATAAGACCGGTCCAGGTCCGGGAGAGATTCGTGATTAGTGAAACGAGCACCGGGCTGAAGCGAAAAAGCCGTTGCGGCAATGAAATCGTACCTCGAAGGACTCGCGGTTTGTTCGGGATCGTGGTTCTCGGGCAGCCGGAGTAACGGAGTCGGGCAGCAACGTCGAAAACAGGCCCTAGAGGCTTCCCTGATGCAAGGTGAGCTCATTTTGTTGGGGGTCAGTTCTCTTGTTGGTGAAGAGTGTATGGCTTATAAATTAAGCACCCAACCTTGTCTTACTTTCTTCACAATGTTGCATTGTTTGTATCATTTTAGTTGTTCACATAAATACAGCTGAGTTCCCACTATGTTTGACTTATTATTGTCAACAATACCATATTCCAGGAAACTAGTTGTTTGGTTGGGTATCTATTAATAACTGATAAAGTTATCTGCGTGAATTAATCATTTAATCTATCTGTATAGATTGAGAAGNTGGACGGCAGTTAAACACACGCACACGCCCCGACCGAAGTCGAAGAGGTATCCGGGATCCATTTAGGCACCCGACTAATCCTCTAGACCATGGAAACCGTTACCGACCCATAGCCTCACCCGTGCCTGGCCCGAAGGTCGACCCATGAACTGGGGTGTCGCATCCTGTTCCCCCTCGAATCGAACCTAGGTAGACTGGGATACCATCCACTGTCCCCCTCAGGATTTTTGTTTGGGATTGTTTTTTCCTAAATGGAAGGAACATGTTTTTAATCCCGAGGAACGTGTTTGGAAAAAAAAAAACTTGGCTTTTTGCATAACGTTTCCCCTTAGAAGCTTACCGAATAAGCCACTTTCTCTATCATTAAGCCATCGCCAAACAGTCATATTTCACTAACTGAATAAGGAATAAGTCTCATTAAGCTCAGTAAGTCGCTAACAAATAGACCCAAAGGGTCTGCGTTAGCAACTTAATGAGCTTAATAGGATTCACGCCTTATTTAGTCAGCTATACATAATTGTTTGGTAGTGACTTGCTGATATAGAAAGTGGCTTATTCAGTAAGATTATAAGGGAGACCTTTATGCAGAAAGCCAAGTTTATCCTAGACTCGTCCCTCACATTAAAAAAAACACGCTTCTTCCATCTATTAAAACACCCTCTCGAACAAAACCCTTCTCCTTCTATACAACAGATTAATCCATACAGGATTTAATAAAAAACCAAGATAACATTATTTAAGGTTAAAACTGTTCTAGAAAGACCAAAATTTATAAAAAAGGATGCAACAAGTTTGTTTCTTTTGTCTATTAATATAACAAATGTTTACTTCTTACCATGTTGTACTTATTTCGACCGATAACTGATAGATCTTGTAACAATTGACGACTCCGATACCAAAGTTATTCTTAGATTTCCTAAGGATTTTTTAAGAGATAATTAAGAGATTCTTGATTGGCAATTAGTGTGGTGTGAAAACATTGTATTTTACGTAGATGATGTTTTTAATGGTCCTGAAAGGGAATTTTGCAGTCCTCCACTAAACCCCCCCATGAAGTGGCTCAGATCTCTGAAAAAGACTTCTTTCACCACCCCCATTGAAGTGGCAGAGATCAATGTTTCAAATAAGTGGTCTGTACAGTTCTGCATACATCTTACCCTTCGGATCCTACTTTCAGTTACTGACGAAAGGGGGTATCTTTTAAAAGTCTTTGAAATTATCATAGGGTTTTGAGATCGAGAAGTGAAGCAATTTATGGGGCGATATGAGCTCGATTGTGACTTTAATGAACGAAAATCGATCGTACAAGTAGGTTTACGGTCCCGTTAGACTGTTCAACACGGTCGAACCTAACTTTGGAAGTATACTACAAAATGGTGTGTAACGTGAAGGAAGGAGAAAAAGGGAATACTTTTTTGTTTATAATGGCCGGCAACTTATCTATTTGGAGGTCCATTATAGCAATGGTCCTCACCCCAACTTGCCCTTAAAATCGTCGAGGATATAACTGGACAGGACGGACGGGAGTGGAGTTAGTTGGGTGAACAAATTATACAGGATTTTAGGGTTTTAATTAGACATGAGTAGTTTGGTAATCTACTACTGTTGTTATATCTTTTTGTTTTATAAAAAAATCAAATTTTGTTCCACTAGTTCTATCTTGTTACAATCTAAGGTTGTGTTCTCAAAACTCATATTACGAAGGAAAGGAGAGGAAATGGAGGAAAATGGAAGGAAAGTAAAAAACGCTCCTGTTTTTGAAACATTTTTAGGAGAGAAAGGAAAGGAAATGAAAGGAAAGTAATATTAAATTTCCTTCCAAAACTTTTGTGAATGTGGAAGGAAAGGGAAGGAAAGAAATTAAAAAAATTTACTGAAATTATTAAAACTACGAAACTTCCCCACAGGGGTAGAGAACTCGTCGCTGTCTCGGCTGTGCTACCGCAGGCACCCAATCTTTCACCATAAAAAATTTACTAAAATGATTAAAATTACGCAACTAACCAACCTTTCATAATAATAAAAATTACCGAAATTATTAAAGTTACAAAACTACTCAACCTTTCGTCATAAAAACTATATTTTTAAAGGGTATATTTGTAAAAGTGACATATTTCATTTTCTTTCTTTCTTGTTCAAGAACACAAAAAAGAAAAAAAAAAACATTCTTTTCTTTTCCTTACTTTTTTTTGTTCCTTTGAGAACACAAATGAAAAAATTAAATTCCTTTCTTTTCTCTCCATTTTAAAGAAGGGTTAATTACATGGGTGTGTATCGAACTTGTCACGTTTTTTCATTGTATGTATCCA
>LUCG01283475.1:0-11047 GCA_001633085.1 Carthamus tinctorius | reverse complement strand
CAATGGAATTCGTCATTCCAATTCCTTTGAATTCCATTCAATTCCGCGAACCAAACGGACCCTAAGAGTCTTAAGAAAATTAAAAATCAAAGGAAGATTGGTAGGCACTACATAAAGAAACAAAAAATGTTAGAAAAATATAAGTGACCCTGCTGCAGTCAAAAAAGCTTAGATGCTGATAGAAGTTTGCTTTGTGTATAGAAACATTAAACTAATAGACTTTGAAAAGGAAAGTGATGGAAAGTAAGGGATCAGAGACCATTCAACAACTATTACTTACACTACAATTACTACATAGATCATCCCTAAAGAGAAAACTCCTTTGACAACTAGTTTTACAAAAACCACAAGGTTATGACGTACCAAACTTGAATCCAGGCGCTTCCAAATTGTGACGACTGAGGATCGATTAACTCAGGGCAGCATGCTTTGGCTGCTGGTGAACCTTGCCGGGATTACTCGGGGAAAAACCTCGGATACGATTAAAAAAAAACTAGTTCTACAAATATGTCCTCCATTTCAACCTCCTGCTACAAAATTCATGAAATTCAAATCAATAATCTAACCCCAATGGGGCAGCCTACTGGTTAAGACTTGGTGTTGGGAAAAAACCCACCCAAGTTCGAATCTGGGGGTGAGCAACCAGGGGCCACTGAGTATTAATCCCAGGGGAGCATGCTTTTAGCTCTCGGTAAAAATTAGCAAGGATGTAGCCTAAGCAAACCCAAGTGCACCTTATAAAAAAAATCAATAATCTAAAAGGAATTTGAAATTATGCACAAAACCAAAACAAAGATGGATACCATAAAACTCTGATTGTTTTCTTTGATTTCCATGCACATGTTCATTCATCAACAAAATTTTCATCAAATTAAAACAAAGTTCTTCATTAGCATTTTTGTGTTTTTTAGAGTAATTACAAATTTAGTCCCTATGGTTGTATGAGAATTATAAAATTTGCATCTAATCTTAAGAATTATGGAGATGGTCCTTGTGGTTTTATTTTTGTTATAAATAAGTTCCTTGTTTCTTGTTTTTTATTATGTGAACTTTACTTTTGTTAAATCATGAGTATTTTGGTCATTTATTATTTTATTTTATTTTTGTCAAAAAAAATCAGAGTACTTTACGTAGTATTATTTGATATGATATTTGTACAAAACGTCACAACCAACTATGGTTTACTCATAACGAACCCACCTTGCCAATCTCCCTCTTTCTTCCTAGGAACTCTTCCCTCCCATAACGTCATTGCCTGCTACCATTTCCCTCATTCGTGTTTCTATTTGAAAGATCATATAATAAAAAAAATAAAGCGAAGCTTCAATGTGAGATGGTTGAGTTTGAGTTTTGGTGATTATGGTTGGAATTTAGTATGTATATATAACGCATTACTCTTTGGTTTTTGGTAGTCATAGATGAATGAAAGTAGTGATAAGATAAGAGAAGGGTGTTGTTTTCCTCTTAAATTCTTTAAAAAAAACTTGTACATGTTACATGCAAAGTTGTACAGATAAAAGAAATGTAAAATGACAAAAATGCCCTTCATATACGGGGCACATTTCACGAGCTAATTTAACAAGAATACAAAGGAATATAAATATATAATGAACGAAGAGCAACAACCCAACCACCTAATCTATCCTACGATTTGGATCGTCCTACCTCTACTCATTACATCGTAGAGGGCAAACCCACTATCATAATTGTTCATTTTAACAAACTTATATCAAACCGCTATAAAATCGAAAATACCCAATACTTCTACATGTCGCCTTAATTTCTCATCCCACCTTGCCTTTTCTTGACCCTTCAAAAAGATTTCCAAAACCCATAGTAAAAAGACAGAAAAATGAAGAGAACAATATAGGTTAAGAATATTGTACTTTACATTATATGTTCTTTTATATAATTTACTTTTTATATAACTTTTTATCCCAAAGTAGTATAGTAATAATATACTTTCACATTATGTCATTCATACACAATTCATTTTCTATTTTAGTAAAGAAATATCTAGATATTTTAATTTAAATTTTTTATCAACTAAAAAAGTTGGAATAAGTAATTAAATGAAAAAAACAATGTATTTTCAGAATAAGATATTATAATTTTTTATATATGTATTTAATTATGTAAATACATTATCTTTATTGCCTGAACCTCTTTCTTCTTCCCTAATATAAAAAGAACCCTAGTAAGTAAATCAGGTAAAACAAAGGGTAAAGAAAGAAGAGAGATTAGGGGAAATCAATCTATCACCTTTTTTCCCGCAGGGTTTTCCCCAAATTTCTTTCACTCCTAATTTCAAGAAATCGGATTTGAAACACAGAAAAATTGGTCATCATCAGGTCAATTATCCATCACTATCTTGTTTTTTTTGCTTATGATTACTTACAGACACACGTAAACTTCAGATTTGATGAAAACCCTAATTCCCAATTTCGTGCAGTTGTGATTTCTTGCTGGGATTCGGGTTCTGTGTTTTGAAACCCTAAATCTCAATCACGTGGGTTTGAGTTTGATACGAAGTTGCAAGATCGCTGTTTTTAGGTAAGTTCTGTTAAACCCTTTTTAGATGGATTGGTTGGTTCGAATTGGCATTATGTTTGGGCTCATTTGAGTTGCTTTGAGGGTTTTTTTGGTTACATTTTGTTCATAGTTCGTAGAAGTGGGGTGCCTTTTGCCAATTTGTTAGAAACCCTAATTTTTAATCACGAGCATTTATGTTTAATCAGGCGCAAATGTGTAGTTGTCTATAACAAATCCTCTGAGAAATGGAACATTTTGGGGGTCTCTTGTGATTTTCTAGTTTGGAATTCTTCAATTGTGTATCTTAATTTGCTAATGTTATTTATATGTTAGGGCATTAGTTTGATTGTGAAACAAATTACCTGATATGGCTTTCTACAAGTTAGTCCAGTCCAGTGGGTGGAAATTGGAGTCCCTAATCCTATTAATGGGCATTTGAGTGTGGTCAGGAGTCTATGATAAATGCTTAATGTTTCAACTAGTTTAGGCCAACCTTGTTCTTAAAATGATTGTTGATTCATTTCAATTGACATCCTTCCTGGGTCTGTTTTGAGTTTATTTTGAAGTTTTACTTTATGGTGGTTTTATGTTGCTACTCTGTATACATTTATTTATGAATGGAGTGCAGTGCTAAATGAATGCATCTTTGGGTTTCGTACAACTAGTTCTAGGTGCTGGAATGCCAATTCCAATCGAGAAATTTGAGTTTGGCGAGAGGGGTTTACCATGTAGTTATGAGACATGGTGTGTCTTAACAGCTATCATTTCAGTTATTGTATGTATGGGTTTTTGTTTGAGTCTAACTTTAATAGGAGAATGTAATTGGCCTTCTTGTTACTGGGGGGTTACTTTAAAGGACCCAGCAAGCGTTAACTTAATTTAAAAGGGGTACATCGTTGCTACATGTTCTGTTTACCATTTGAGGGCAGTTGTGGTGGTCATGTTAGAGTTTTCTGTATTCAGTTACCCACTTTCCTTTTTACAGAAAGCACAAACTTTTGGTGCATTCATAGCATTATTATACATTTATACTGATAGTTTATAGTAAAAATCTGATCCCAGTCACAAGCTTTTATAATTTTCTGTGTTTAGTTGCACACTCTTCTTTTTACACAAAATACAAACATTTTGTGCACACATAACTTTATTGTACATTGGTACTGATAGTTTATAGTGAAAGAGGGTTCAAATTTCAAAGACATTCTGCTATTTATAAGAAATTTTCCTTGTAAACATTCATCAGGAGTTCCAAGGAGATGCCTTCTTGCATCTTCTACACTTGCTACTATAAATATATTATTTTAAGGTTTCCTTTTCATGTTACCTTTTTGGAGCAGTACATTAGCTAATTTAAATGTGTTAAGGTGTTCTTTTAGATGGTAGTGGCTCGTTATTGGAACCACTTTCCTTTTTTTAACAGGTGAATGAAAAATAATAGATCTGTTGGTTACTTTGCAGAGGATGAGTAGTTTAGTCGAGAGACTTCGTGTTAGATCGGATTCAAGGCCCCGCTATAGCTTGGATGAGTCTGACGATGAGGCCGACCTACTGCACGGTAAATCCAAGAAGCCAGAGCAATTTGAGAAGATTGTCAGAGATGACGCGGTACCTCTAAATGTTTACCAAATTTTCCATCTTTAAAGATTTCCTCCACTTGGCACATATTCATTAAGTTATGTTGTCATTTGGTTACAGAAAGAGGAGTCATGTCATGCGTGTGGTGAATCTGGGAATCTACTCATTTGTGAAACATGCACTTACGAGTACCACCCTAAGTGTTTACTACCACCTCTAAAAGCCCCCCTTCCTTCCAACTGGAGGTGTCCAAAATGTGTACGTTCTGCAATAATTATATGAGCTGCTTGTTTTTCCCAGTTAAATACTACAATTTGATTATGATCATGTATTGCACACACAGGTTAACCCTCTGAATGATATAGAAAAGATTTTGGACTGTGAAATGCGACCCACGGTTGCGGATGATAGTGATGCCTCCAAGCTTGGTTCAAAGCAGATATTTGTGAAACAATATCTTGTGAAGTGGAAAGGACTATCTTATCTCCACTGCACATGGTATATCTACTCATAGCTATTCTGTAAAACATTCATGTTTTCTAAGATAATTTTTGCTGACTAGCATAAGTATGCAGGCATGATACAATTTTCACAAAGTTAAACGGTTTTTAGTGCATCTTTTTCTTTGTTGAAATAGCATCCTTAGTGGATTTGATGTTGTGTGTGTGGGCAGCAACTTATCCTTTGAGTTAGTGGATTGGATTTGTTTGGTTTATTCCTATTAATCAAAAAAAAATTCTTGATGAGGTTCGTAGTAATTAATTCAGATGCTTTTTCTTCAAAATCATTTCTTTTTCAGGGTGCCAGAAAAGGAGTTTATAAAAGCTTACAAGGAGTTGCCTCGCTTAAGGACAAAAGTAAACAATTTTCGCAAGCAGATGCCTGTGGGCAGCAATTCTGAAGATGATTTTGTCCCAATTAGGCCAGAGTATACGATGGTTGATCGGATTCTTGCTTGCAGGTCAGCTTTCTGAAATATCAGTCTTAGTTTAATACAATTAAATGTGCATTGTAACTTAAGTATATGAGTGAAAGAGAGGTGTCATTTAGGGATTTGTTTCAGCTTTTATTTTGGCCATCTTGAAATTATGAAGTATTTTTTCTGTCATATATCTTCTAGTTCTTATTCTCTTTTTGTTTAATTATTGACAACATAAACTAAGGATGGTTGATATCTGGTGGATGAATCAGGCAAGATGAGGAGGAGAAGGAATATTATGTCAAATGGGTGGGACTTAACTATGATGAATGTTATTGGGAATCAGAGTCGGATATCTCGTCATTTCAGCAACAAATTGAGAATTTTAATAGATTGCAGTCGAGATATCGGAAACTAAGGAAGCAGAAAAGCAACACTCGTGATGCGACAGACTCAAAAAGGAAATTAAAAGATTTTCAGCAATTTGATAAGAGTCCGGAATTTCTTCCTGGAGGTATACAATATCTATTTTGATTTGGCGACTCTGTTGTTACCATGCCAGAGTAATTTAGTTAGTCTTTTAATTTGGTTACTAAGATGTGCAATTCTTTTTGATGCAATTATAGGTGAGCTCCATCCATATCAGCTTGAAGGATTGAACTTCTTGCGGTTCTCATGGTCTAAACAAACACACGTGATACTAGCTGACGAGATGGGTCTTGGTATGTTACTATGTTTTCTGTTTTCTCCATTTTTCTTTTACATGTAAGTTCGTTACAACTTCAATTATTATGTTCTATTTCAGGAAAAACGATACAAAGTATTGCCTTTCTAGCCTCTCTATATGAAGAGAACGTTGCTCCACATATTGTAGTAGCACCGCTTTCTACATTGCGGAACTGGGAACGTGAGTTTGCCACGTGGGCACCTCATATGAACGTCGTACGTTACATGATCTCTCAAATTTCCAATATTTTTATATCATTTTGATTTAAGTGTGTTGTGCAGACTAATAAGGTAACCACTAATTTTTGCAGGTTATGTATGTTGGAACGGCTGCTTCTCGTGCTGTCATACGAGAATTCGAGTTTTACTTTCCTAAGTCTCATAAGAAAGACAAGAAGAAGAAGTCAAGTCATGGGTCGGGTGAAAGTAAGCAAGATAGGATAAAATTTGATGTGCTATTGACGTCTTATGAAATGATAAACATAGATAATGGGTCGTTGAAGGCAATAAATTGGGAGACCATGGTACCTCTTTTTGACTCATTTTGGTTTGATGCTTAGATCCTGTATGTGTTTGTTTCCTGAATTCTCATCGATCTTGTAGATAGTGGATGAAGGCCATCGTCTTAAGAATAAGGACTCGAAGTTGTTTTCTTCACTGAAGCAGTTTAACACCAGACATCGTACATTATTGACTGGAACCCCTCTTCAGGTTTTTTTTTCTAGCTTTTCAAAACAAGCCATGTGAACCTTAGATGCTTATTTTGCAAAACCCTGAATCGTGAGTGCCTTAATGTTCTAATTTTAACGTAAATCACAAATGCCTTTCAGAACAACTTGGATGAGCTTTTCATGCTTATGCATTTTCTTGATGCTGGGAAGGTTAGTATTACTGCCAGCTGTTTGTAATATTACTTTAAGGAGAGGTAGATAACTCTAAATATCTTATTTCGCTACAACTGTTTGCAGTTCTCAAGTTTGGAGGAGTTTCAGGAAGAGTTCAAGGATATTAATCAAGAAGAGCAGGTTTCAAGGCTTCATAAGATGTTGGCCCCCCATCTTCTAAGAAGTAAACATCTGAATCTCATGCTTATTTTTGTTTTTATTTCTGTTGAACTGTATAAGAACATCTGTGATATGATATTCCATTTTATGGTGACGTAGAAAAGTCATATGGTGTTGTTATAGACTTATGGATTCATGAACTTTTGGGGATAAATTGCAGGAGTGAAGAAAGATGTCATGAAGAAGCTACCTCCTAAAAAGGAACTCATTTTACGTGTGGAATTAAGTAGCAAACAGAAAGAGTACTACAAGGCAATTCTAACTCGTAACTATCAGATATTAACTCGCCGAGGAGGTGCCCAGGTGAAATAGATAACAATTTTGAGTGCTCAACGAACCCATCAACTTATCTTTGATTAAAAAGTAACCTTAATACTTGTCACTGTCTCTGAATTCAGATTTCTCTCATCAATGTGGTCATGGAATTGCGCAAGCTTTGTTGTCATCCTTTTATGCTGGAGGGAGTTGAACCAGAAGACACCAATGAGTTTTACAAGTAATATTTTTAACCATAAACATCATCAGATATTTCTCGATGTTTGAAACCATTAGCCTTCCTAGTTTCTTGGCCACAGACAATATTTTCTATGTTTCTAATTCTTGTCTTCTTTTCTTGTGCATCAATGACAATTTCCATCTGTCAGACAACTGTTGGATTCCTCTGGGAAATTGCAGCTTTTGGACAAAATGATGGTGAAGCTCAAAGAGCAAGGACATCGAGTTTTAATATATACACAGTTTCAGCATATGCTGGATTTGCTTGAAGATTATTGTAATTACAAGGTATGCATGCTAAACCAGTTTTCTTTCATTTGGACTTTTGATCTGATTTCTAATTTTATTACATCCTTCAGAAATGGCTATATGAACGAATTGATGGGAAAGTAAGTGGTGGGGAAAGACAAGTTCGAATTGATAGGTTCAATGCCAACAATTCTTCTAGATTTTGCTTTTTACTATCTACTAGAGCTGGTGGTCTTGGTATAAATCTTGCCACTGCAGACACGGTTATTATTTATGACAGGTAAGTTTGGATGTTTTAAATATCAAATATGTGTACTATTTTTTTACGGCTTTATAACAGTACAACTTTCTTTAATATTATGTTGTGCATAAATGTGTATATATATATATATATTGCATCTTTTATCTTGATGGCCATTTTTTACAGTGATTGGAATCCTCATGCTGATTTACAAGCCATGGCCAGAGCTCATCGTCTTGGACAGAAAAATAAGGTTAGAAGTTGTTGCAGCCTTGCAGGAGGATCTTGGCTGCTTAGATGGGTCTATGTCAATGAATCTAAACATCTGTTATTTTGCAGGTGATGATATTTAGACTTATAACAAGAGGAACAATTGAAGAAAGGATGATGGAGATGACTAAGAAGAAGATGGTCTTAGAGCATTTGGTTGTTGGCAAGCTTAAGAATCAAAACATCAATCAGGTACATTTTATTTTTTACAGCAGGAAGTCGATGCTGTTAAAGTTGTTTGTTATTAATTCTAAGATGGGTTTTGACTTTATGAAAACTAAAGAGAATGATTTTTCTCCGTTGAATAAGTTTCTGGGATGGTATGGGTTCTTTTTTGTGATGTTGTTATGCAGGTAGAGAAATTTATTATATTTATAAAAAGGTGGTTGGTATATATTCTGTGATGATCTTATTTCAATGTAGGAAGAGTTGGATGATATCATAAGGTATGGGTCAAAGGAATTATTTGCTGATGAGAACGATGAAGCTATGAAATCAAGACAAATTCATTATGATGATGCGGCAATAGATAGGTAAATCTTTATACTCAGGATATATATTTATCTATGCTTACATTCTTATGCCTTATGGAAAATCCATATTTGTTGTACTATTTATCAAGTATATTTCATGATTTTTTTCATTTCTTACTTTAACGTTTGTAACGGTTCGCATTTTGATAGATTGCTTAACCGTGATTACACTGAAGAAGAAAATGCTGCAATGGATGATGCAGAAGAAGATGGCTTTTTGAAAGCATTTAAGGTTCTTCCTTTTTCCCACTTTAAATTCCCATTTTGTAGTAAATATGTTTGCTTAAAACAGAGACATGATCTCTCTGTTACAAGACATGATTTCTAAGACATGGTTCTACACAAACACTTGTGCTTCATTTTGTTGTGTATATTTTTAGGTGGCAAATTTTGAGTACATTGAGGAGGCAGAGTCAAGGGTAGAAGAGGAAATACAAGAGCCATTGGCAGAAAACAGAAGTGGAGCAAACAATGTAGAAAAATCAAGTTATTGGGAGGAGTTGCTAAAAGATAGATATGAAGTCCACAAAATTGAAGAGTTCAATTCTATGGGCAAGGGAAAAAGAAGTCGTAAACAGGTTGGTCTCTCAGTATGAAAGTTGTATGCATTTATGTTTATGAACTTTTTGATGTATGGGCTTGATCTATTTTTCATTTTCTTTATGATTATATGCCATTTATTGAGTCTGAACTTTTTGGTAATGTTTAGATGGTGTCCGTTGAAGATGATGATCTTGCTGGGTTGGAAGATGTAAGCTCTGATGCAGATGATAATTATGAAGCGGAGTTGTCTGATGGGGATAATTCAGCTGGAATAGCACCTGTGAGAAAGCCCCACAGGAAGAAAACACGTGGTACGTTTTCGGTTGTATCGGTCTTTTGTAAGTTGCATAATTTGCTACATTTAGTGATGGGTTCTTCTCCCAATCCTTTTTCTACAGTTGACAATGCTGAGCTACTCCCACTTATGGAAGGCGAAGGGAGAGCCTTCAGAGTACTTGGGTTTAATCAAAGTCAAAGGGCTCAATTTGTTCAAATCTTGATGAGGTATGTAATGCTTTGACCTAGTTTTGCATCTATCTGTGGTATTATTAACTGAGTAAAGTACATTGCAGATTTGGGGTTGGAGACTTTGATTGGGCGGAATTTACTTCACGCTTAAAGCAGAAGAGTTACGAGGAAATAAAAGTGTAAGAGTTGTTTAGCTTCAAAGTTCATTTGTATTTTCTTCATGCCATGAATGGAGGCATTTTTCACTTGGTGTTAAATGGGTTAATAAGAGCTATTCTAGCAGTAAGATTAAAGTTGAACAGTATTAACTATACCCATGCATTATTATAATAAAATATTTTGGAACTCTAAAACTAAAATATATGAGAACCAACGGATCTTTACAAGATATCATGGGAAATGGATGATAGAAGGAACAAAATATCAAATTTTGATGAGAGCCAATGGATCTTTACATTTGGGAAGATTTAAATTACTGCATGATTTTTTGTTGGTAGATTGAAATATGAAAGGTGGTATTTTGGTTTATTGTTGGCATGGTGTTCTGATGCTGCACTTTTTATGTTATGCAGTTATGGAACTCTCTTTTTGTCACACATTTCTGAAGATATTACAGATGCAGCAACTTTTTCAGGTTACCTTTTTTGTTGACTTTTCAACTCTATTATCTTACTCCTGTTAAGTCTCTTTGCTAGTGCTGCCATTGAGTTTATGATTTTTAACCATCTTTAACGGCAGATGGTGTTCCAAAAGAAGGGCTAAGAATAGAAGACGTACTTGTTAGGATTGCGGTTTTGCTTCTTGTAAGAGATAAAGTAAGTTCAAGCCTTCAAGTAATAAGTAACTATGTGATTTTCTGTTTCAGTTTTTTTGATCTTCTAATCATTTCGTTATATAAATCTTGTTATTTTTGTCTAATCTTGTGGGCCCTTGTTTTCTACTGTTTTAGGTGAAATGTTCTTCAGAGAATACATCGGCTCCCCTTTTTTCAGATGACATCGTATATCGGTATCCAGGATTAAAGGGTTTAAAATTTTGGAAGGAGGAGCATGATCGGACCCTACTCCGTGCTGTGTTGAAGTAAGCTTTTGTTTCAATCTTTTCAATAACTTAATGTGTCGTTTGTTTTNATGTGTCGTTTGTTTTTTTAAGAGGTCTGAAGTCTGATTTCACATCTAAAAAATAAGAGGTGGATGGTGTACCTCTTAAAGTTTCAGAGGACGATAAGAGGCTTTCAGACCTTTTCTTAAAAATAAAACAAACAGTCGCAAGTCTGCAAACCTCTTAATTTTCAGACTTAAGAGGTTTTAAGAGGTATTTTTTAAAAAACTAACAGCCCCTAACATTGTTATGTATTTTGACTTTTGGAAGATGCTAGTTAAATAAATATCCAAATCCATTATTCGAGTGGAATTATATGTAGTTTTTTGGT
>LUCG01283422.1:0-14317 GCA_001633085.1 Carthamus tinctorius | reverse complement strand
CATTTTTTTAGCACTTCTCATTTAAACCTAATACTATATATATATATATATATATATATATATAGTCCAATTTGTGAGTAACTTGCTCTTCCTTTTGCAGATACAAACAAGAAATGTGCACTGGTTAACTAAATAATGTCTGTTAAAGATGGTTCTACAGTTGAAGCATATAACTCAAAATTACAATCTTTTGTGTGGTCTAATGTTTTAGAAAATAAAAAATAACCATCCGATTACATATAATATCATACAAAGAAAGAAAGAAAGAACAAAAAAGAGGCAAACATCGGTCCCTAATTAAAGAAAAAATATGTTTTCTAGATTACATCCGACCAAACTTAGAACCTCGTAGGAAGCCTCACTGCTCCTGGCATAACCAACGTTCCCTTTCGTTTGAAGATTACAAATAAACTGCCCGCCAGCAACAGCAATATTATTGCCTGTGTATAATGTTCATCGCAAAATGAGTCAACCTAAACAATGAACTCCAAATACACTTCCCGGGGTAAGAGGCATTTCCATCACTCACCGGGTAAGATTCTCGCTGATTTCCATGCTCAATTGGTAAGGATCGTAAGGTAACTGATACCAGTAGTAAGCGTTTACCCGAGTAAGGGTTTAGTAAATGACCCCTAAGAGACATTTTACCTCAAAGATGATGGTGTTTATCAACAACCTTACGGGTGCCATTTTGCTGTCGTTTACTTGACGCTTACCCAGTAAGTGCTTATCGCGTCAATTTACCTTACGACATGAACATGACAAGGACTAGAATCTTACTTGGTAAGAGCCATGGCATGAACCGAGAGTCTTACCCAGTAAGTGAGATTTACAAATCTTACCCGGTAAACGCTTACCGGATAAATTGTTGCATACAATACCGTGTTGAAAGACTAAAATATTGTCCGACATGATAGGTGATAGTGTTCAATTTTACCGGTAAGCAGTTACTGGGTAAGTGTTTAAGTAAACGGCTAAGAATCGTAGCAGGTGAGGATAATGCTTACCGACCTTCTGACCTGGTCAGAGATGGCTACGGTAAATTGGTAATTACCAATAATCTTACCGGTAAGGTGAGAGTGGTGAATACTTTTGTAATATATCTTTAGAAAAGCAAATATATTAATTTATTCTTTGAAGAGAATACATTAAAACTTTGGTTAAATTAATAATGCTATCTTTTATCTATATTTTCTTGTATCTTTTTATGTTTGCATACACTCAGATGTAAGTGGACCTTTTCTAATGTTTCATTTAAATCTGTATAGATATGGGCAAACAGTAATTGAGAACAAACCTCAAAGCCAAGTACCGAAAGCTTCTCTTCATTAACGGCAGGTATACAGCTTCTGTAAGTTATGTAGACTCCTGATCCATCTTCTCTGCTGGATGACTTTTCCAACAGATTTCGGTGTCTTATTGAAGCAGTCGGATCTTCTGCATCGTGCACCAACACATGTACTTTTAGTTTTTCGTTAGTGTTTTCAAGATTGCTTCGGCCCTTCTGCCTCTTCTTGTCGTTTTCTTCATCTACCGTAGTTTCAGGATTCATACACTTCATTGGAATACGGTACCCAGTTTCACTGCAGCGGTAACTATCATCTTTCTGCAAGAAGATATGAAATGTGGGTAAGTAGAAAGAAACCAATAGATGGTTGAATTTTGAATATATAAAATTAAGAAGATCATTGAGACTAAAACTGCAACTTCCAATCTCCATCTAAATGCATATAATCAATCTAAATGGCTACGGTAAATGGTGAATCCTAGTTCCTAACAGATCCTATGAGTCAGCTTCAATAAATTAAAAGCAATTATAAATATATTAAAATAATAATAAACACACATATCCAAAGTGAAACTATTAGTTGAGCAAGTATAGCATCCAGAGATCCAAGTAGTAAGGCATCTCCCCTACACAGAAAATATGGGTTCGCTCCCTACCAAAATAATTTTCGAGCCCTAGCTTACTAATACTAGCAAATGTATCTTACAAGTATTTATCATATTATTATAGTAATAAAGTAGCCATAAACTTTATCTTGTTTAGCTAATCAATATTATTCTTAATATATTAAGCTAAGTAGGTGAAATTTCAATTGGTTTAAAAAAGGCAAACAAGATTAAGAACTAACGAGAGAAAAAAAGAGAGAAAAAAAAGCATGCAAAGATGACGGCAAACCCTCATTGCAGTCCCCATTGGAGCACACCTGTCAGGGGTGCAAGAAGAGAATCCAAGAAGAGAAAATTGCCACCAGCTCACCACAAGGCTAAGAAATGACAAGGAGAAAAGAGCAAACTTACATCTTTCTTGATTTCAACCACCACAAGGCTTAGAGACAAAGAGAACAGAAAATTGTATCTTTCTTGATTTTAACAACCACAAAGCTAAGAAGAGATGATGGAAAACCCCCCATGAAACTTGCTACCACAATATGGACAAAAGATTCCTTTGATGAGCATGGATTCGGTGAAAAATCTTGGGTAAAGTACCTATCAATACCCACTTCTTTGATCTCTAAGAATCCTAGATACAATTTAGTTTGGCAAGGCAAAGTGATTCGCCAATTTAAGGTGATTATAACATATTTTAACAAACCAACCATAAGGTTCCGGACATGATTATCACATGTTTCTCCAAAAGATCTAAAGATCACGTCAAATTTCGATACGTAGCACAATTGGGTGTCTTCCTTTCTGGAACAGAGGGATTAACAGCAGTGCAGGAAGCTGATGCATGGGATGAGGCATTTTTTCCTTATGGAATGCAACAACAAAAAAAAGACTATGCGGCTTCACATACATCGTTGAATTAAGTATAAATGTCGAGGGGTGTTATAAGATGCCTATAAAGTAGATTTGTTTGAAAAATGAGGTTTTTTCACATGGTACATATTAGC
Source organism: Carthamus tinctorius (assembly GCA_001633085.1). Classification (NCBI taxonomy): domain Eukaryota; kingdom Viridiplantae; phylum Streptophyta; class Magnoliopsida; order Asterales; family Asteraceae; genus Carthamus; species Carthamus tinctorius. Next base: position 11,417 of record LUCG01283422.1, on the reverse strand, counting down.
CACTTAGCAATTTCTAAGAAACTTCATAAATTACTTGCAAGGTTAAAAGCTCAAGAATGTAGCCAGAAACAACTAAAAATCATGGCTGTAAGGGGGTTCTAATGCTCCTATTCCTATTATGCATAGTCATGTTGCTAAGTAACCTATAGTTAAAGGCATTTCAAGTGTGTCATATTAAACTTATAGAGTAAGAGCACATAAACATTACAACTAGAGTTGTATTGGTGTCTTCAATCTTCATCCCTAAAAAGAATTCCACATTTGACAGAAAGGAGTAACTTATCAACTTCAAAATTAACAAGTATTTTGGTTGTGGATAATAAATTACTACAAATAGTCTACAATGGCATAGCAAAATCAACTCAAACTAACCGAGTAAATCTCACGCAACCTCGAACGGTGGAGGGGTAAAATAGTATTTACATAAACAAACGGGGATAGACACCGGCAAACACCTATCATCTATGTCAATTCTGAATTCAGAGAGTAATGTATTTGATAATCATACATTTTTCCAGACTGATATATCATTTTTGGAAAAGGTCAGTATCATCTCGGATTCTGCTACCCAATCAAAACAAATCAAGCATACTTAAATCAAGCATACATCAACATTGCAATCACATAGATAAAGAAAAAACACAAACATAAATACATAATAATAAGAGACCTTTTCAGAGTATTGGCAAGGGACGCAAGGACCAGAAGGAGAGCAATCGAAAGTTATGTTCGTGCCGGTTTTCTTCTCCTTAAAGCTCTTCAAACTTCTCAGCCCTACTCCTCCTCCTCTGCACAATTTTCAAATCGAAATCCTCAAAATTCATCCATCAGTGTGAAAAAAACACTAGATTATTCACAAAAGAATCATTGAATTCATATCATTTCCGTAACAATTACATTAGAATTTCAATTTACACATGGAGAAAGAGGATTTTCTTTACAATTCCTTCTCTGCACAATTTTCGAATCGAAATCCTCAAAGATTCATCCATCAGTAATAAAAAAAAACACTAGATTATTGACGATAAAATCATTGAATTTAGATCATTTTTCGTGACAATTACATTAGAATTCACTCAATTTAGACATGGAGAAAGAGGATTTTTCTTACAATTCCTGTGGTACGGATAGATCTGAGGAAGCATAAACCACGAAGAAATTGAACATAATTGCAGCTATGAACAGATGATGATGATGATGACGATGATGAAGATCGAACGATGGGAATTTGGAAGACGCCTTCGGCATCTTCACCATAGATTCTTCCGAGCTGCGTTTTCCCCTATATTCGTCGTCTATCTTCCATTAGCAGATATCAATTCGAGTATTATCAAATGTTTACAAACAGGTCCCTGTACTTTAAATAAATGTCACTCAGGTCCCCCAGTTGTCATTTAAGTTCAACAAAATAACTTCATTAGATTTAGACCAAAAACCCCTTTCTTCACAAATCAAAACGCTCCCACGCCGAACCCCTCTCTCGTCTTCTCCACCAAGCTCCTCAGCGGAGATTTTTCTTCGTCGGAGCCGTTTTGCTGCTCGTTGTTCTCTTGTAACCTCGTTTCTACCTGGCGGGTATGAAACACCCTATCTAATTACAAAACCTATATTTTAGATTATCGAAAATAGAAAAAGAAGTTTAATAAAAATGGGTGTAATCATAAGAAAGTTTCAAGTATAAAAGTTGTAACTTGTGTTTGGCAAAAATAAGCTAGTTGATAAAGCTAGTAGTGTTTTCATGGATCATAAGCTAGTTTATTGAAACACTAGTTGGAAAAGCATTTTAAGAGGTTTTTATAGCTTTTTCCGATTATACTCTTATTAATATTAGTTATTATACCCCAAGATGTCATTTTTGGTCATTTACATATTTATTAGCTAGTTTTTACTAAATATAATTTATTCATAAGCTAGCTTATTGGCTACCAACTAGCTTATTAGTCAACATCTAGCTTATCAGCTACTTTGCCAAACATAACCCAAGTGTTTTGCTCATTTGTTATGAAGTTTCAAGTGAAAAATTGTGGGCTCACGAAAGTAGGTTGGTCTCATATGATCCCAACTATTTAAAGGATACATTTATTTATAAAGTAAATTTTGTGAGTGAATGGCTTCAACTATTGTGGTCATAATGCACTTGGACTAAGATCTTTATGGCTTTTGTTGTAGCAATCATGTTCATTTATGGCTTAATTATTACGATCGTAATTTAGGGGTCGTTTACTAAATGCTTACCGTGATAAGCGCTTACCAATATCATTTACCTTAAGAATTGAGCATGATGAGGGCCGAAAAGTTCACCCGGTAAGAGACAAAGTGACGAGCCAAGAGCCGAGACTCTTACCCCTAGTAAGTGTGGAAAATGACTTTTAGCCGGTAAGCGCTTACCGGTTTTAAAATGTTTACCAAGAATCTGTTTTAACGGCCAAAGATGTAACATGATAAGGTAGTTGAATGTAGATCTAAGCATTTACCAGTAAGAATTTGGTAAACGACCCTTTAGTCCATCGTGATGGAGTAGGTTTAGTTTCTAAGTGGATTTGGAGGGGTAAAATGGCATTTAGCTAATAGTTAAGGGACTTAAACAGACAAATATACCGTACTATATAATAACTACACTCTTCTTATCCTTCTGAGTAACGAAGCTTTATTTCGTAAAACAGTCAAATGGAAGCGGGAAATCTTCTCCGTTCAGTTCCGTTAAACCCTCATATCTCCTCCGGTCACCGTCTCCCCAATTTCCGGCAGTTCGTTAGGGTTTCCAACAACTTACAGGTTGCTTTCCCTCTCTCTCTCTCTATCTCCAAATGTATAGGTATATCTATCTCTAATTGAAGCTTCCATTGGTCGATCGAAGGGAGGTTATAGAGGAGGAAGGCCGAAGAAGGAATTAATTGCTGAATGGATATCAAACAACGATGATGCCGTTAGGAGCTTGCCGATCTATGTCGGAGGGATCTCGCTGTTTGCTGTTCTGTTTAACAGGACAGTTTCCGGCATAGCTCCTGTTGCTGATGCCAGCAGGTAAGCAGATTTCATTTATCTATCATGATTTATGCATATTTGTTATTTGCTATTGCATTGAGTTTGTGAACTAAGTTGCTGTGATCTCTTTCCTTTTTTTTTTTTTTTTTTGATTAAATGAACAGGTTTCGTTATTTGTTGTATGTTAGAAATGGTGATTTCAGTAGGTTTGAGCTTTTGAATTTTCTGATAATAGCAGTATTTGCAACAAATTATCAATTATCAGTACTGTATGCTAGTTCATCAGGATCCAAAAACTGTCAAAATGATAACGATAACAACATTAAGGTTGTGTTTGGCAAACTAGCTAATAAGCTAGCTAGTAGGTGATAAACTAGCTTATGAATAAATTATGTTTGACAAAAACTAGCTTATGAGTATGTAAAATGACCAAAAAGGGTATATGTTGGTATAATAGTTAATATTAGTAAGGGTGTAAATTGAAAAAAGCTATAAAAAGCTCCTAAAACGCTACTCTAACTAGCGTTTCAATAAGCTAGCTTATGAACCATCCAAACATGTACGAGCTTATTTTTGCCAAACACGGCCTAAACTTCATAACAAGCATTAGGAATTGGAAAATGTTGGTGATAATTAGCGGCAAAGCTTAGATCAATTCCCTGTTTGATAAGGACAAGGTTTGCCATTAAAGCATCAAAAAGCAGCTTCAAACATAGATTCATGGATTTGTTAGGAAAATGTGTTAGGTATGTCTTTTAAATTGTTAGTTGAAATCTGTTGGGTATATATTATAGATCTACAATTGCATGCTTGCTCTGGTAGTTACTTGTGCTTTTTGCAATGGCAGTTCTCAGTCCAGAGCTGATCTACTTACAATTGGGTTAGCAGTAACTAATATTTTAGCTGGTTTGGTGTGGCTGTCAATTCGACCGAAATCCATATCCGTGGTAAGCTCCCTTTGGTTGCTTAACTTATGATATCAACTCATCAGTTTGATAGACGAATTTCAGACTTCTACTGGAAACATAAATATGACGATAAACTTTGAATTCAGGTGCCACCCCGAGGTGTGGAGTGTGAAAGAATACATTCCAACATTCCAGATCTTGTAGCTTCTGAACTAATATGGTATGTATTATGGGTATTGAATTTAATCTCTGTAACGGTTAGTCTTAGATAAGAACGGTTAGTTTTAGACAAGTGTTAGTATAGTACTATAGTTTTACTTTTTGTAAATAAACATGCCACACAATATGTTGAAAGAGATTAATGGATAGATCCCAACCTTCCTGGAGGTCAAGGGTTTGTGTGAGTTTTATGCAAGATTTTTTGGTCACTCACATGGTTTTCTCAGGGCATGGGAATCATTGTCAGCCACAACATGCAGCAGGTCTCTGGTTATTGTATATGATGGCATTTGTGTTCTCCAAATTGGATATGCTTCTGCACCTTCTGCTAATGAAGGTGAACCATTGGTTGTGGATGCTGATAAATTGATGCAAGGGTCAATCTATCAAGGCATTCTTAAATCTGGATCACGTAAGCCACATATTTGAAGTACATACGATAAGTTCTAATTCCATCATCACAAGGAATGTGCTTTGAAGAGTTTTAACAATTCTTACAGAGAGCTACTTGGCTAACTTATCTCTTTATCCTGGAAAATCCGAGTTGCCATTTCTCCCTTCGAATACGCAGGTACTACATAAGTAGTTTATCTACTTGCACTTGTACGTGCATTTGCTCTTGCAATTCAAATAACTTGCATATATATTTTTTTCGTAATCCCAAATTAAGGAAAAGGGTATTGTATTGAGGCTTCAGAATAGGAGAATGATCACTATTTTTCGTTTCTTTCTGTAAGGATGTGACAACTTCACTCGAGCGTATGTAAAGTCAAGACTTTTCATTTGATCAATTACAGGCAGTCATCCTGCAACCACTTGGAGATAAAGGAATTGCAATACTTGGGGGTGACACCATACGAGGCTTCACATCATCAGACCAGGTGTGCATTCGCCTTTATGATAATCATCTATATTTCAATCATTTAGGACCATCTACTAAACGCTAACCCGGTAAGCAAAAGAAATCATGTAACGAAGTGGATTATTATTTGTACAATTGGTACTTATGAGGTCACTTTATCTCATCGACTCAACTTGGTAAGGACCGGAAATCTTACCTGGCGGTGACAAGGATCAAGAGTCTTATCCTGTAAGTGAGGATGACGACTCTTACCCGGTTAGCACTTACCAGATAAATTGTTGCATATGATGTTTTTTTTATGGATGTGAGAGTGTTAGACTCTTGCCCGTAAGTGCTTATTGGGCATGCGTTTGGGTAATGGTCCCTTACTCTTCTTTGAACCGTAATGATATAGATTTGTTTTCACGGTGCCAACGCTTACTATATTGTGTTTTCATGCTCCAAATCCATTTGGAATCTGTCAAAACAATACAGTAACATTGTAATGTTTGATTTTACATATAATTATAACGTAATTGTCCGACTTTTTGCCAAATATAATAACCTTCTTGGATGTGTTTGTAAGTAAGACGGGACATGAGAAACAAAAAATTGTTGTCCCATATTTGGTGCGATGTTAGACCGAGATAAGACAACATGCCCGAGCGGAACGAAAAATGTTTGAGTGAGATGGGACGAGATTGGTTAATTACCAAACTACCCATCAATTTAAAACCTTCACGATTCTTTCACCAACCAACCTCACTCATGTATGCTGCATCTGCAGGCATGGATCACGTTAATAGGAGAGAAGCTGGATGCGACGCTTTCTAAGCATACGACCAGCATCGCTTTGGCAAGTTAAGGTTTTTCATAGTCCCTCAAGGCTCCAACCAAGGTAGGTTTCTAAATAATGCAAGATTTAGATATAAAAATGAACCGACATTAAGACGAAATATATTTTATAAAAGTAAAGAATAATTAACATGTCTGATTAGGAGAATATATCTTGATATAATATATACAATACATAACATGTATAGTACTCATTATGTCTTGAAAGTTATGCATTGTATTCTATTTTTGGTATATGATAATGACCAATTTTTTGGAACAAAGAATCTAATTTTAGTTGCCTTAAATTGTGTTATTTTTACCTTAATCTAAACAATTAAGGAACAAGAATTCGTCTACAGTATGTTTTAACTCCAGATTTTAACCTTTATTTTTTATTTGTTAATTTGTTAATTTAAATGTGTGAGTTTTCTATTTAAAAACAAAATCTCCACCCATAACCCTTATATATCTTTGACAATAAGTAATTAACGATTAGGATTATGTTTGGCAGTTATAAGCTATCTTATTTTGTTAAACTAATTTTAAAAGCCTTATTTTATTAAGTTTTAGGGACTCTTTTCTAGTTATGCATCTTTTCTAATTGATTTTTCAACAAGTCCATTTAAGTCATTATGCATTGTCTTCTGTTTACCGACTAAGTGGCCATTTACTAAATTAAAATAGTATCATATGCAACAAATTTTCCGATTTGCGCTAAATATGGTAAGAGTTTAAGTATTACTTACTAGGTAAGATTCTCGATCCTTTCTTTAGCTTTTACCCGGTAAGATTCTTGGTCCTTGTCATATTTATAAGGTAATGTGACTTGGTAAGCATTGGGATAAATGATCCCTAATTAGTTTATAGTTTATTACCATATTTCAACTGAAAGATAAGCAACTATTGACCAACAAATAGCTTATGTGATAGTTATGTATCAGTGAAACCCAAAGAAAGAATTGTATTACATGGTCACAATATTACAACTATCAAAGATCCCCAATGAATTCATCCCTCCTCCATGGATGAAAAATACAACAAACTAATGAAAGAAAAGAATATATGTATGAACAAATGAGAAGTATATATATATAAATTACTGTATCTGATCTATGTCTGTATGTCCCAAAGATCTACCCCATGGCAAAACCCCAGTTGAAATATCAGCTAAGTTAGCTAGAACAAAGTCCCTTAACCCAGTATCCCAAACCTCACAAAACCTCAGTCTCCAATCAGCCGGTTCGATCGCTTCCGTCCCCAAACCCGGCGCTCGATCTCTCGATCCTTCGTTATGGCTGTCTTGCCAATCAGCCACATAAGTAGCCACCCTCCTGTAAAACTTTGCCCTGAAAGCCTCCCAAACTTGATACTTATAGTGATTTATAACAGCAGTGCTTTGCCTCACATCTTCATAACCAAAACCTTCCCTCAAGTGGAAATGGTGCACCACGTTCATTAGGGTCGTATCGATCGCATCCGGCCTAACGATCGATTTGTGCCTCTCGGGGCTCTGTAATCTGCAAGTGTACCCCACCGTTACTCCTTGCTTAGGTGGCGATCGTAAACCCGATGGCCCGAAACTATGGCAAGCCGTTCTGAGCTCCCCGATTGATGGAGACGATGAAGTGTAGTTCGAAACTAAGGTCTTGAGAGAATCCTGGCCCGTCGAACCGCTCCCGGTGAGCCTCGGAAAGTAGTAAAACTCGTCGACATCCATGAACGAAACCCAATTACATTCGTCTCGAGCTCTTATCGCACAATGCGAAAACCCGGCTTCTTGTGTCTTGATCCATGGCCAAACATGTCGGCTGACGTTATAACCTTCGAGATCGAGCTTCTCGATCACCTCCTGAATCTCGTCATCGCTGTTGTTATCGTAAATAAACCATTTTTCAACTCCTAGCCACGAGTGATACGTCACCCATTCGCGAACCGAATCCGCTTGGTTCCACAGCATCGTGCACACACAAAGCTCGTGTTTCGGTCCCGCTTTCGGGTTCAATTTCTCCGCCTCCGGTCTCGGGCCCGATATCTTTGCGACGGACGGAACGAACACACGTTGATCGTGGATCCTACGGTTACGAACCGTCGGCATTCGGAAACTAACCGTGACCCGAACCCCCCGACCCATTTCCGGGCGGGTTTCGAGGCTTTTCGGCAACACACATCTCACAACCTCTTGAGCAGCTGTTAGCACTCTAGTGGTAAGTATGTATTTCTGATTCCCCGACCCGAAATGGCAGCTGAATCGATTCGGGTCGGACTCTTTATCTTGCCTATGACTAATCCCTTTCACAAACACCACCGCCGTGTCCCCATCCAACACCGCCTCGTAAGCCAAATTCTCCCACGAATTCAACCTTCCCTCCGCCGCCGCCTCCACCACCGGACCGCCACGCCGCCGGAGACCCACCACGGAGGAGGAGTTCGCCGGCGGGAGCGGACACCGGACGAGCCACCGGACGTCACTGTATTCATCCACCGACAACACGCTCAACTCCTCCGTAACGCCGCCGGAATCCGTATCGTTGCTTCTGTAAACACATTCCATTCCCTTTGTATTCCGATTCCGGTTCCATCTTCCAATTCCGATTCCGAATCCGGCGTCTTTGGAGACCAACACTAGGACATGATCGGGGAAGAGAACCTTATCGTCAATCTTGAACCGGGTCAACCGAGTCAACTCACCGGAGAATCGGTGGTAGTAGGTAAAGGTAGCCGGTGATCCGACAAGAGGGTAAAACGACGTCGGCGTGTTACGCCGGAAAAGGATAAAGATGAAAGCAAAGAAGGATAAGGAGTAAAGCAGAGATCTTAGGGAAAATAAATGGTGGGTGGGTTTAAGGAAACGCTTCCGCTTCCGCCGTTGGTCGGAGGAATCCATGGAAACAGTAGTTCGGATCTGCTGTTGTTGTACGGCGGCGGTGGCGGCGGACAGTGGTGGTCCGGCGGTTTTGTTTGTAGGAAAAAAGAAGAAAGTGGTGGTGTTATGGGGTGTTGTACGTTGGGGTTTAGGAGTTGTACAGGGTGGGATTGGTGGAAAAGGAAAGGGGAATAAGGAGGAAATGGAGGAGGATGGGTTTTATTAATGACGCGTGAAGGAAAGGAATAGGTTTCAATGATTTGGACGAATTTTGAACGTGGGAGGAGCATTTGCTACTTGACGCATGTCATGTCGATACTCGTTTTCTATTATTTTGTGTGTGTGTTTTTTTTAATTCCAAGAGTAATCTACAATTTTGGTCCCTATGGTTTATACCCTTCTTTGAAAGTGGTTCTTAGACTTATTTATTGCTCCAACAGCTATGCTATCCTTTATGCTAAAATAGAGAAAAGTGAAGAAAGGTTGCAAAAATCTCTAAATTTAGAGAAATCTCTAAATTGTGAGAGAAATGATTATTTCAATGTTCCAACCAATAGGATTATTTGAAGATAGATTTTTAAGAGAGAGATATAATTATTTTAGTGCTCTGACCAATATGAACAATTTTAGAGTTGCTATAATAAAATAGGTGTTGGAGTTGGATGCAATTTTTTTTTGGAGATTTTTAACTTACTCTATTTTAGAAAAAATTTAACATAGCTGTTGGAGATATTCTTAGTCCCTAAAAGCATCTTCAACAGCTATGCTAAAATAGGGGGGAAAAAGTAAATTTTAGCAATTTTGTGCTCCAACAACTATACTATCTTGTATGCTAAAATGGAAAAAAAGAAAAGAGATTGTAAAAATCCGTAAATTTAGAGAAATCTCTAGAACTATATTGAAGGAAGAGAAATAATAATTTATTATTTTCCCATCAATAAAAGAGCTTGAAAATGAATGTTTAGGAGAGAGAAAAACAATATTTGATTGATATAGTAAATGCTAAGATTGATAAAATAGATTAGTTGTTGGAGATGAACGTAACTTATTTTAGAGATTTTGAGTTTTGATGTTCTATTATAGAAAAAATATGGCGTAGCTGTTGGAGATGTTCTAACTTCATTAACTAAGAGATAGAAATGCTAAGGGAAGTTTGGAAAAGATTTAGCCCTATTTATAAGATAAAAGCTCCCACGTTCCACATCTTAAAGAAGTGCATAACTAGATTGGAAGCACAGAGGTTCATTCGCAACGGGACAACTCCCGCAGCGATGCATGGTGCATGACAGAAGAGATATCTTCGTTAAGTAAGGGGCGTTTATGTCCTTTTATCATCTTCTTTTGTCTTTACTCGAAGGATCAAAATTATAGTTTACGTGATTTCTTTACTCAAAGAACCAAAATAGATAAGAAAAAAAAGAATAAAAAGCCATAAATTCTCTCATTTAATGGATATATTTAACGAAATTAGTGGTCAAGGATATTTTCAAAACAAATGTAAACAATAGGGACGATAATTGTAGTTATTAAAATCTAAAGATTACTTTAAAAGATTCATATAAACTATAGGGACTAAAATTGTAGTTTACTCTTTAAACTAATTCAACTTTGGTGTCTGTGTCTAAATAACAATGACGTTTATCTTTTAATCACTTATCGCTAAATTATGAACCCAATTTCGTATCTTCCATTGGACTGGGTTCCACCTTTGTTTTGGAATTTTAGATCTTTTATTATGCTTTTATAAAATTTTTAGTTATATATTTGTATGATATGATAAGATAATGAAATTCTATTGTAAGATGATAATGAACAGCGAAAGTATGTTTTTGATTAAAAAATTAAGGTGTGTAATTAACACCCTAAAGCTCAAAGTTATAGGCTAGCTCAATAACTTTGAGTCCAACTAAAAACTATGGTGGAAGTTATTGGTACTGGTAGCCTATGACTTGAGGCTTATAAAGAGCCTACAAGTTCTACTTTCTATCAATTGTAAAAGGGGTGTAACAGGGGGTGTTTGCTAGGATTGCTTATATTTTTTTCTTCTTATCTGCTTATCACGGGTTGAAAACGCAGATAAGCAGTTTTAAGTGTTTCAGGAAATGTATTTATCACGGCTTTAAAACGCAGATAAGCGTTTGAGTAAATGTATTTATCATTGTTTAAAAACGTAAATAAGCAATTTTAAATAAGCAGAAGGGGATTTACTTATTTGAAAATGCAGTTAAACGCTTTTTGAAAATAAGCAAATAAACACTTCCAAACACCCCTCTAGAAGAGGTGGTTATGGCATTGTGAAATAAAGTACTTAAGATTTATTATTTTTAGATTATTAATATATTTTTAATCTGTATTTAATGGTTTATTTGACTCGAGCCAAGCAACAAATGATGTAGCTTGTCGATTTGAAGAGCTAGTTGTAAAAAATATTATATTGATCAAAATTTCTTTATTATAATTAAAATATCTAGATTTAAAAGTAAAGTCGTGATATATTTTAACTTTTGTGATGGACAAGTTAGTCCAGTGACTTTTTGATTATCTATTTTGCACCCCAAGCTATGACATTTGTGCTCTTAGACCAACCACACTGGTGACGGTGCTTGACACTGGTACCAGCTGATAGTGGTACCAGACATCTGCTTTTCACTATCTTACCAAAATCTTACCAATCCTTACCAATTCAACCACATCCATACCAATCTAAATAATTAATTAAAAAAGAAAAGAAGATAGAGAAAGAAGAGATAGATAGATAGATAGA
>LUCG01283397.1:0-21740 GCA_001633085.1 Carthamus tinctorius | reverse complement strand
CCCATAGCCGCCGCCACCACCACCACGGCCATACCCTCCTAGCCCACTCCCTCCATATCCTCCACCAAACGCTCCACCACCAAAGGAACTAAAGCGACTAGAGTAGCCACCAAGAGGTGGCTCACCGCCCCTATAACCACCATAATCACCTCCAAAGTCACCATAGCGACTGCCAAATTCACTTGCACCTGGTCCATATGGCCCGTAGTCACCAAACCTACTGGGAAGTCCACCAAATGACCTATAAGAAGGGCCATAACCACCACCACCACCATACCCACCGTAAGAATCATCAAATCCATCAAAACTATCGCCGTATCCACGCCCCTTAGGTTCCCTATTATATGAATGAGGTGCTGGGTTTGAGGATTTCTTTGGTTCAGCCTTCTTGATCTCAACCTACATCAAAGAAACATGTTAACCTGTCTTTTTCTCCACCTGAAAACAATTTACGCATCCAAAAAAGTAACTTTGGCCAACATTGTACTATCTTATTAAGCTGCAAAAAGAACTCGTGGATATCCGGATGTAACAACAAATAAAAAGCGTATATTTCTGTTCCACGCATGGTAGAACCGCATGCATGAACGTCTAATAGGCTAAAAAGATCCTGGATGTAACTCACCTGTGTACCATTCATATCAATCATATTTCCATTGACTAGAATTTCATCAACGACTTGTTCGCTGTCAAATACAATAAATCCAAACCCTCGAGAACGCTTTGTTGCGTGATCTCGGATAATCTCATGCTCGACTACTTTCCCATACTTCGAGAAGAAGCCTTTGAACTCATCTGAAACACACACAAAAAACAAAGCAAGTGTCAGTGTGGAACAAATAGAAACATAAAATGGCAACGGGTTAGGGATTTAGATGTTCAAGAATTTCTATGCTAACCTTCAGCAACTGATGTTGGAATCCCACCAACAAATATCTTTTTTGTTTTGAAGTCTTTGGACTCAGCAGAGCCTTTAGGAATGGTTCTCTTGATCTCCACCTGTCCAAATATTTGTTCAAGAACATCAATAACAAACCTATTTACAATGAACTACTCAAACTATACATGATTGGAATATAAAAAAATGATATCAAGTCTAGCAACAATTTTAGAAAATATAACACTACAAATAACTTGATTCAGTGTTAGCCGTTAAAGGGGAATTTATGAAAAATAGATACAAAGAAATGGAAGGCATGATGGAGTAAGGAAGCAGGCTCTGAAGTACACATTGCAGCCACAAACAACTCAGCCAACCCTATGCCATGCATCAAAATTAATTTGGAGTAAATTTCCCTTTAACTGCTAACGCAGGCTCTGAAGTACACATTAACGTATATATGGTTTAGATCTCATGTTGTATGTATGGTTATTGGTGCATCTTAAGGATGGTTTGTATATCTAAAATTTTATGGTGGTGTAGTTTGCATATTTTTTACATTCCATAGTACATACAATTGGAAAATTATCACAGCTAAAAATTAAATTATATACTGAAAAAAGAGAGCAGGTAAATATAAAAGAATAAAACTAAAACACAGGAAGATCAAGTGAGAACAGTTCAAGATTAACATAAGAGTGTTAAAGACACAGCAAACATCCATCTATAGTATCAAGAGGTATAGTGGCATGTCAAATTTTTTTTATAAATCTAGCACTTGATATAATAACTACTAACCGGCAGGAAATTGAATGTGTATACAACAAATAGAGAATGAAAAACCTAGGCTATGTTAGGGTTGTTTGGGGGAGGTTAAATCTTTGTTGAATTTTTAATTTTGATGCATGGTATAGGCTTGGCTCAGTTGTTTGTGGCTGCAATGTGTACTTCAGAGCCTGCTTCCTTACTCCATCGTGCTTTCTGCTTCTTTATATTTATGTATTCTAAATTCTCCTTTAATTGCTAACACTGAATCAAGTTATTTATTGTTTTCTGTTTCCTAAAATTGTTGTTGGACTTGATATCATTTTTTATATTCCAATTATGTATAATTTGGAGTAGTTCATTGTTAATAGTTTCATTACTGATGTGCCACTTGTCCAAACATTTGTTCTAGCACACTAGTAACAAAAAAACTATTAACAATGAACTATTCCAAATTATACATGATTGGAATATAAAAAATGGTATCAAGTTCAGCAACAATTTTAGAAAACATAATACAACAAATAACTTGATTCAGGGGGAATTTAAAATATATAAATATAAAGAAGAAGAAAGCACAATGGAGTGATGAAGCAGGCTCTGAAATACACATTGCAGCCACAAACAACTCAGCCAAGCCTATGCCATGCATCAAAATTAAAAATTCAACAAAGATTTAACCTCTCCGCCTGCAACAACCCCAATGTAACCTAGATTCTGGTATCCTCTATTTATTGTTTAGATTCAAGTTCCTGCCAGTTAGTAGTTATTCTGTCAAGTGCTAGATTTATAAAAAATTGGCATGTCAGATGTCACTATACTTCTCGATGCTTGATACTATAAACGTTTACATGTTAATATTGAACCGTTCTCTCATCTCCCTATGTTTCAGTTTCATTCTTTTATATTTACTTGATCTCTTTTTATAGTATACATTTTAATTTTTAGAAATATGCAAGCCATTGATTCATATCTAAATACAAACTACACTACCATAAAATATCAGAAATACAAACCATCCTTAAAATAGCTGATTCAAATAGTATTTGCCAATCAACAACCTATATGTGATTAATCCATACAACTAGTCTCACATCGACATTACATATATTCCGAGCAAATCCCCAATTGTTTTCTAATTTCAATGGTTAAACGACCGTAGCAAGAAAATTCAAGTTAAACGTGTCAAATTTCAGTCGGAATTCTACTGCATAAACAAAGATAATGCAAACATGCCACAATTATCTCACCTGTTTTCCATTAATGACATGTGTTTCGGCTATAACGGTGTCGACAACCGAAGGATCTGCATATGTGATAAACCCAAACCCCCTCGGCCGACCGGTTTGTCGATCTTTCATGATAACGGAATCCGTAATCTCTCCATACTTTCCAAAGTACTTAACGAACGTGTCTACATACATGCAATCAAACAGACTATAAATCAGATACAGTTTCTCAATAACTTGCAAAGATAAAACACATCATAAACACAAAAGACTAACCTATAGTTGTGTCTTTCGCTAAACCTCCTATAAAAATCTTCCTGCAACGAATATCCATGAATCAGAATTTTAAGTTTCGATTCGCTAATTATACGAAAGAAGAACGATTAACAAGAAGATAAAGACTATGAAATTGTAGAAATTGAGATGACGAACCCTGGACTGGCGCCGTCTCCGAAGTCAGATCGCTTGGAAGCCATTGAAGATAAGTTTTATGGAATCGGAGATCTGCGAGAAAATTAGGGCACGTAAGTGAGGTTGGGGTTTTTAAGGGCAGGGCGGCGAGCGATTTGCGGTGGAAAAATAGGGTTTGGGGCTGTTTTTTTTGAGTTAGTGGGCAGTTTTCAACTTTACTTTTGTGGGGGTGTTTTTGGGATTTTGAGGTGGTTGCTTTTGAAAATTACAAATTTGGTCTACATGGTTTTTAATTTGTTTTGGGTTTGGCCTTTATGATTTTTGTATTACAAGAAAGACCTCATAGTATGCATTTATTACCGATATGGGTCCCTAACTCTGTTTGTCTTGTTTCCGTTAACTTTCTCCATGTCCCTAGCATGTAAAGGGCATTTTTGTCATTTTTATCTACAGTGTTGTTATTAGAAAAAGACCCATAATTTTCTACTCTCACACCCTCTTCTTATTCCCTTTAGACATATCAAATCCTCAATGACGACTTTGACAAATGTTGTGTTTTCTCTCTTGCTTATATCGTTGGTGGCTGCTCTCATCCCTCTAACCAATTTATCACTGGCCAAGATGGACAAAGATCGATAGTGCAACAGCTTTTGTTGAAAACCCGACAAAGGCTATCGGTATTTGGCTCATAGTCAATAGAATAGGGGTTCTCCCTAATCGATGGATGTTTCTTTTATCCAAATTGATGGAGTTCGGTTTAGTCCCCACTATCTTTTGACGGTTGTTTGCTTGTACCTAAATTAAGCACTTTCAATTGGTTAGGTATATGTGATTTTATAGGCTTGATTAGGATTTTGATTAGTGTTTTAACTAAGGTTTGATTTAGTTTTGTGGTTTTTAATTGAGTGGCAAATATGTGTCATATTTAAAAAAATGACAATATTTTCTCATGTGATGGACTTAACAGTTGCAGGTTAACCATCGTTGGTAGTGAAACCAAAAACAACCAAAATATGCACCATGAGTTTTTTTGTAACGAGAGGTTGTTGGGACTAAATCCAAGTTGAATTAGAAAGACCATTGGGACCAAACCCATCATTTACTATAATTATATCGATCTTGTATGAGATAGTATTTGGTTTTACAACTTATAATAATTAAATAACAAGTTGTTAGATTGTTTTTTAATATTCTAATTATTTAACAAATTGATATATTTGAATAACTAGAGTTGACATTTGTCCAAGAAAAACAAAATAAGCATTATCAAATAAAATTGGTATGAAATATGAAGGATTGAATGTATGTAATATAAATTAAGATGACAACAGAATCATACTTATATTAAATTAAAGTTAAGATAAATTTCATTAGATTTTGATACATTTTAACATGATATGTTTCTCATATAGCATTTGATTCATCTTAGTGGCAATTCACTTAGACGTGGTGTAATGATGTGCAAGTCTAGGGTGTTGTATTCAAAAAAAAAAAATTTGAACGAGATATAACTTATGTACGTCCTAACATGAAGTCAACAAGGTATCCGGGATCCATATGGGCACCCGACTAATCCTCGGCGACCATGGACCGACTAAAAAGTCGACCCATGGTCAGGGTATTGCCACATGCTCACCCCATGAATCAAACCCGGATAGACATGGATGTCATCCACTGTCCCTCCCAATGATGTTACCGACTACTAGGCTTTGAATGATCATCCAAAGTTTGTCTCTAAATCAATGAAAGGTGAACCTATTTGGTGAAAGTTTAAAATGATTTGTAACAGATAGGCGTGAGCAGGAAAATCGACACCGAACCGAAAACCGAAAAAAACAAACCGATACAAAAACCATTGGTTTTGGTTCTTAATATTTCAAAAACCGATTTTTTCGGTTTGGTTCGGTTTTAACCTTCAAAACCGAACCGAAGTCAGGAACCGAACCGTTTACAACCAAACCGAACCGAACAACCTTTTTGCCCTAGTTTTCTAATATCTTATCTTACCCTAATATCCCGCCTCTTTTTTCAATTTTTGATTTTTACCAAATAATTTCTCAAAATCGCCTAGCCTACTGTTCCTCTGCCTTCTTCCCCCGACTTCTCGACTACAGGTGCCAAATCGACCAATTTGACTTCTACATCCACCAAATCGATTGCCAAATAGAGTCTTTTGTCTTGCCCCTCTACCAAATCGACCATCCACCAAATCGATTGCCATTCATCCAGCCATTCAGGTTCGATTAATTGATTTTCTACTTCTTGTATATGTCATTCGTTACTGTGAACTAATAATTAGTACATTCCTCTATAATCTATTCATGAATATAAATCTCAGGTAAATTGAATGCTACTGTGAAGTGTGAACAAATCCTTTGGTTTTTGTTTTTTGGAACCAAAAACCAAACATCGAATCAAAAACCGAAAACCGAACTTAAAACCGAAAACCGAAAAACCGATTGGTTTTGGTTTTTTAAAAACCGAAAATTTCGGTTTGGTTTCGGTTTTTCCCCAAAACCGAACCGAGCACACCCCTAGTAACAGACACCTTTGAATCATCCATTTTCTAGGACATAAGTGTATTGTTTAGGGGCGTTTATTCATGATTACCTAAATATTTACTTTGTGTAATTATCCTAGTATTCAATTATAATTGTTTCATCTAGTTTGTTCAATTTGTATGAGGACACCATAACCATGCTTACAGGTGGGCAAAAATTAACTGCTTAGACCGATAAACTTTTTCGAGACATGCCAACATTTTTAGAGAAAAATGAAGTCTAAATCGGATAAAAAGTTGGACAATAACAAATAATGTTGATTAAAATCAAACCAAATTCGGAGTTTCCGAGCAATTCATTATTTAATAAGTGTAGTTTGTTTTAAAGAATACAATCAAAACCATTGCACATCTTACAAAATAAAACATAGTTTAACAGCAAATATGGAATACTAGTACGTTTCTTAATAATTTTATATTTTATAAATCTTTTAAGTTGATGTAACTCTATATTTTTTTTCTTACGTAGTCATTTTTCAATCTATTCCATTTAAGTACATTTCCATTTATTTTTCATTAACTTAAGCATATTTCTATAATTTACTGTATAACTTTATATTCATATACTGGTTAAGATAAATAAATATCGTAACATTACTATATATATGCAACAGTTATGAACAATGTATTGGACAAATTTCTATAATGATTAAAATTTAGACAGGGGAGCCCGAATCCAAGCCGGTGACAAAATACAAATTTACTGATTAAGTCACCCTGTATTTTTTTTTTCAACGGCAAGTTAACACATACACGCTATAGCGGTATCGGGCCTCAAATTGGGCAATCCCACTAATCCGCTGCGACACAGCTCAACCTATGGTTGAACCTGACCGACTGGGAAGTGGATCCCATAAACTGGATCCTCCCATACCGGTCCCGAACCCGGCCCAACGGACCAGATCCAAAGTCTGGATATCTCATAAATGTCACCCGTGGGATTCGAACCCTGGTAGCGTGGCTTTCACCCCACACCCTTTGATGATTAAGTCACCCTATATAATGGTAAAACAACTACTTGAGCTACAACCGAAACTGTCAGGCTTAACCACCCTCGATCTATCACTCGTGGAGTCTCAAATTCAACCACTCTCGATCTATACTTTAAGATATCCAAAACCAAGAATAAACATAAAAGCACGTTGAGATTATACTTTACTACTCATGGGACGATGTCCGACAAATACGTGTTCACATCTTACTTACCAAGAGGCCCGATGCCTATCCCGTGTTACTGATGAGAAACTAATTTTTCCAACAGATAAAAATAAGACTTATATGTCTATGGATCCATTACGCTAACTAAAATTCAAGAACCAAACATGGAACATCCAATAAAATCCATGTGCATAGATAACTATTTGGTTTTACATTTACTAAAACATTTATATAGCCTTATCAATGCATGGAACCTGTAACAAACATGACATTTATCTCATCAAGCTTCGTATTTTCAGTATTTCCAAAATTAGGGTAAAAACCCCAAATAATACCAAAACGCTTCTCTTCCATTTTTATCCATAAAATTCCAATTACAACACCTTTATGATAACTATATCGTTGTTTGCAAAGATTAGTGAGAACCCTAAAATTCCCCAAAATCACTAGTTGGGTCAAAATTAACCTAATGGAAAAATATAAACAAGAGGAATGTGTAAGAGTTCAAAACATAGGTTTTAACATGTACAAAGTTTGAAAGAATATCACAAACTCATACTGCTATGTTTTTTATGGAAGCTTGGAAAATCAAGGAACTTTCAGATATGGAGATGAAAGTGCTTAGATCTTGGTTCTTAGCTTGGACCCTTGAGTCCTAGATGATGATAGCAACTTATGAATGACTTGAAAACGAGTAATAGCTCCCAAAAACGTAATCAATGAGGTGGTGGAAAGGAAAATAGAAGGGAAATGCGTAGAATGAGAGAAATGGGAAAAAGGCTAAAATTAGCCTTAAGTGGAGATCAGAGGCCTCACGCGGCTTTTCCTGTGAATAAACTTACACGGTAAGTCGCACACATCCAAGCTCTCTCGATCTAGTGACTTGCGCAACTTTGATCGCGACTTTTCCCACGTGTTTGGCCATGTGGATTCATAGCCTTCAACATACAGTGCCTTACGCAAGTTTTCTTGCGACTAAGCCTGCATGGGTCCCTAGAGTGCGTCTTTTTCCCAAAACTAAAACCAAAACGCAACTCGACTTTTCTGAACTCATATTAAATTCATTCCTATAAGATTTTCCTCTACCAAGAGAGTTAAGAAGACAAATTAACTATCGGAATATATGAAACTTTTGGGTTTACAAAAGTCAAGTGATAACATGTTGCAATTTTATTTATCTATTCATCAATATAACAAACATCATATTCACGTTGATTAAAAAACTCGGAATTATACACACATACACACACATATATACACAAATATATTAATTATTTTGAGTAAAAAAGTGTTATGCTTGAGACAAAATCGAGCTCGTTTAACTTAACGAGCCGAGCTTTATAACACCAACGTTCGACTCGGCTCGTTCTAAAACTCGATTAAATTTTCGGAGTCGAGTCGAGTCGAGTCGAGTCGAGCCATTCAAGCATACTTTTTTTTCGAGCCAAACATGTTCATATATTAATTAATAATGGTATACAATATAAAAATTATCGAGCTCAAGTAGATAAACGAGTTAATCGATCACGAGTTCAAACCCATAAACGAGCTTTGAGCTCGAGCCCGATAACTTAAAAAAATATTTGGGCTCGACGAGCTTGAGTCGAGCTCGAGCCCAACATTATTTTTTCAGCTCGGCTCGATTAATCCACTACTCGACTCGACTCAGCTCATTTACACCCCTATGCTTGACACATTGGCAAATAATATTCATTTAAGATAATTAGTTGATACTCTCTGGAGAGGGGATACAACTTGAGTCCATATACTTAAAAGTTCAATTCCTAAAGACCACTTAAAATCCAAAAAATGAATATTAGTTATCACAAAAGGTCAGGTCATCTCAAATGTATATTCCATCTTTAGTAGATGTTAATGGCATGAATCACAAACACGTATCAATCACTCGTTTTCCTATTCATTTTTGTTAATTCTTAGTTTTTATCATAATATAAAACACAAAATAAAATTAAACATTGAACCAAAACAAAATTGAAAGCGAAGTACAAAATCCTTGTGGGGAACAACATAATGCTACGATCACTGTTCAAAAAGGCTTGCAACAACAACCTCCATGGCTAAAGGTTTATGTCTCATGACATAATGCACAATTTTTTGACACAATATTTGATTTTACTTATCCTGTTACTACCTTATTTGCTATTATTTTTCAACATACAAGTTGATTTAGATTGCTCACTCTCATTGATTCATTGAGTAATATTACCAACACATGCTTATGTATATAATATCATATACGTATTGAAAAATAAAAACATGTTGACCTCATTGTAACTTCCAACGTTCAAGACTTAACTCTATGTCATAACACACTACAACACACACCACACACTATTTAGAACCTTAATTACAATAGAGAAACATAGGTTATAAGAACAATATTATTTCACATTATTCAGAGAAAAACATAACGTAGTTCCAACAACCCCCATTTTGAAAACAAAAGCTTGACTAAAAGTGTAAAATGATTTCTTAACATACTAAACTTGCAAATCTATAAAAAATCAAGGGACTAAACTTGCACTTCTTTTTTCTAAAACAAAACAAGAAAAACATGACACTCCAAAGAAACTCACAGAGTTCCGTTTCCGCATTCTTCCCCCCTTCCGTTTGTGTGTTAAAAAATATAAAAAATAAAAAAAACCAAAATTGGATCAAATCCAAAACCAAAACCCTCGCCAAAGTCTTTCTCATTATTCTTCATTCTTCCCAATTCTTTTTTTCTTCATATATCCATATAATCATCTATCTTCTATGCAATCATTTTCTCTCTCTAAATCTTTGGGCACACAGACGACAATCATATGCAGAGATCATTTTCTCTAGATATAGATAGATACAAAGATTAGAGAGCCATTATTGTTGTTGTTGTTGTTGTTGTTTGTTTGTGTGCCAAGAAGAAGATGAGTGGGGGTAGGGTTTCCATTCCAAACAATGTAAGAAAGACGATCCAGAACATCAAGGAGATCACAGGCAATCACAGTGAAGATGAGATATATGCAATGCTCAAAGATTGTTCCATGGATCCAAACGAGACCGCACAGAAGCTCCTCTTGCAAGGTACTCTTTTATTGATTTCATCGTAGGATCTAAATTCTTGTTGTTCGATTTGTGCCTTTTTTTTGTTGATTTTTAGGGATTTGTTTTCTAATTGTGTGTGAAAATTGGGATTTTATGTGTTTTTTTGTTCATTCTCTCAACTCTCCTAGCCTGCTCATTATATTTGTTAGAGTTGTTCTTGAAGTTTTTATAAACATATAAAGCTCAATTGGTGCTAACTTTTGTTGATCCCTGGTTAGAATGATTTCTAGGTCTACAATTTGTAAGTAGGAGTTCAGGGTCTGGTATTTTTAATAGAGTTTCAACAACTGTAGTAGTTACTAGTTAGTTTCATGATAGTCA
Source organism: Carthamus tinctorius (assembly GCA_001633085.1). Taxonomy (NCBI): domain Eukaryota; kingdom Viridiplantae; phylum Streptophyta; class Magnoliopsida; order Asterales; family Asteraceae; genus Carthamus; species Carthamus tinctorius. The sequence continues at coordinate 11,314 of LUCG01283397.1, read as the reverse complement.
TTTCAATAGGAGCTAGGTGTTTATACTATCATGGTTTTCCTTCTCTGAATTCAGCTTGCAGCTAATGGATAGGATAGAGCATGTTTTTGTCATGGCAACAACTCTTATATTCAAAGTAGTAGGGGTAAAAATAGAATTCTGTGGTTATCATAAAAAAAGTGAACTATCTTGTGTTTCAGACTGATTTACATCTACCTCTATCTATATGGGATGACTCTTTTGGTATAGTTCATTAATCTCCTCGATGCCGATCTTGACCACCCTATATTTTTCCTAACTACAACTTTTATTGCAACACCACTTTACAGGTGCAATCTAAGGTATATATTGGCTAGGACTGAATCATCTAACCCGTGTTGCTTTCGCAATCAACCCTTGCCATCCTAACCTTCTCTCGTGCATGCTATTTTACGTGTCTTGTTGTAGCCTGTGCTGCCGTGTAGGTGTTACAAAGCTTGCGTTTTTACTATACTATTGGTTCTTTGGCTGCCCAACATTGTGCCCTTACCGTGTTTCACAGTCATGCATAAACTCGCCTTTTTCATCTTTAGGCCATGGTTGACAGTCATAAGCTAACTTAATTTTTGAGCTTATTGATAAAGGCCCATTTGGTTAGCCATAAGCTAGCTTTTTGAATAACTACAGCTCCTTCGACTCGGCTACTTTTTTTTATCGGTAAGGTGGGATCTTTACATTCTCAATGAAAATGCTGCCGGCATTCTTCTCTTCCTATCACTTCACTTCGTTCGAAAGCTCCAAGTAGTCTTTCAATATGTATTAGGGTCCTTTATCACTTTTTTTTCTAGTTATACCCCTTATGTTTTTACAATTCATTTCTATATGTGTTTTGAGTCATTGTCATCTAGCTTGTCAATTAGTTTTTACGAAACATGACTAGTTTATAAGCTAACATCTGGCTTATCAGCCAATAGCTACCTTATCAGCAAGTCTGCCAAACATGGCCTTAGTAAGATTTTATGAATTTCCAGAAACTTGTTAGACTCTTGTTCACTCTCCTCTTTTTCTTTGACTAACATACTATTAATCTTTCTATACTTTGTGATTCCATCATGTATATGAAAGGATATATTTCTAACTACTTCTTGTCTCTACATGTTTGTTTTATCACTCATTTTCCTTATCAACAAAGCTAAGCTGCACTTCATGAATTCTCCATCAATCCAACCTGATCTAAAAACTTTGTAGTCCATGACTCCAACTTGCATATAACATTGCATAGTCTATATTGGTTAGAGTTGTTCTTGAAGTTTTTATAAACATTTACATGCTCTTCGTGTTTCTGTAAAGCTGAACTGGTGCTAACGTGTTGTGATCCCTGGTTAGAATTGATTTCTAGGTATACAATTGTACGTAGGACTTCAAGGTCTGATGTTGAATGGTTTTAATAGAGGTTCAACTTTCTAGTAGATAGTTTCATGATAGTCAAAATGTCAAATGAACAGGAGCTACTTGTTTATCGTGGATTTCTTCTCTGTATTCAACTTGCAACATAAAAGATACAATTACTTGGTAGGACAGAACATCTTTTTGTCATAGCAACAACTCTTTTATTCAAAGTAATAGAAGTACGCCCAAAAAAGGAACCCAGCATTACCTTGGAACCAGCTGTCATGTCAAGCATTCATAAAATGATTTGCGTCAGATGTAGTTTGGCAAACTAGCTGACAAATTAGTCATTGGCTGATAAGCTAGATGTTAGCTTATAAAGTAGTCGTGTTTGGTAAAAACTAATTGATAAGCTTGTTGAGCTCGGGGAGTGGGCAAGAACTTGGTTCTGAGGGTAGGAACTCCTCCATGCAAGGGAAGGCGCCCAATGAGCTTCAAAGAGTGGGCAAGAATATGCTTTTGGAGTCTTCACGACCAAGGAACACCTTCTCATATAGATAAGGATGGATGTAAATCAGTCTGAAACTAAAGGTAGTTCACGTTTTATAGCAACCATTGGGTTCAGTATTTGGACCTACCCCTGCTACTTTGAATAAAAGAGTGGTTGTTATGTCGAAAACATGTTCTGACCTATGGAGTAACTATATGTCTTATGCTGCATTCAGAGAAGAAAATCACGATAAACAACTAACCAGCTCTTATTCATATGACTATCGTGAAACTATTTACTACAAAGTAGAACCTCTGAATAACCTCAAATAACCCTAGTGAAGAATACTATGACTTCATGCTTAGAGTTCTCCAACCATCTATGGGAATACCATGATGCATTAAAGCTGTACATGCTTTCTTTCTTAGTTGCCTATTTCATGTAAGCATTTGCAATCTTCATGTGATAAGTATCACGAAAAGAGTCATCAAGTTACCTTATGCCTTTTACCATTTTCATGGGATTTGGCTGTCACCATTGGTGCATTTGATACAACTTACGGTCCTAGTATAATTTTTCGTTACACTAGCCACCTTCTATACACCCCACTTCAATCCTCTTTTATTCCTTGTTTTTTACAACTTTTAATGTTCTTTACCTCCAACTGCTTCTACATATTTCTGTAACTTCTGCATCAATGAAGAGTGTTGAGAACATATACAAATTTAAAGTAGTCAGAAGAGAAACCCGACTGTCATTTGGTAGGTGTTACAATGCCTAACTGAAACAGAATCTGGTTCTATATTTCAATCATAATCTAAGATACATACTCTCCATTTTTGTAAAAAGATCACTAACCCATCTAGTTTTATCACTTTACTTAATCAATACACGTGTACTATTCCATCTGTTTTGTACTTGGGGATAGGGGTGTAAATGAGCCGAGCCGAGTAGCGGGTTATTTGAGCTCGTCTCGTAAAAATAATATCATGCTCAAGCTTGACTATCTTTTTCAAAGTTGGACTTGAATATTTTTTCAATCGAGCTTGATACTCGCTTATGAGATCGAATTCATGATCGATTAACTCGTTTATTTACTCAAGCTCGATGATTTTTATATTTTGATTATATAAGCTGTAAACATACCAGTACTTTTAGCTCGGAAGAAAGTGCATGCCTTGAATGGCTCGGCTCGACTGGACTAGTAAAGTTTAATTGAGATTTTGAATGAGTTGAGTCGAACATTAGTGTTATGGTCCTTATGGAGCTTGATTCCTTAATATAAGCGAGCTCTATTTTGTGTTTGAGAACAACTTGAGCTTGAAATTAACGAGCTCGACTCGTTTACACCCCTAGACCCCTACTTGGGGGGTATTAATAGCTCTATCAGCATGATACACTAGAATTGAATTATCCTTCCATATTCTACGCTCTGGGGTTGGTTTTCTTGCCCATTTCGCCATCAATTAGGATGCAAAAATGCTTACTTGTTCCTCACCTTGACGTGACAATTGCTCCCTTCTATAAAGGCTTTGAAGTGGCAAACCTACATTCACAAGACTTATGGAATGGTTGCAATGTGTGGTGACGTACTCCTTGGTCATGGTATAAATACCATGACATGGCTCATTTGCACTATCTCGATCTAGTTTCCTTTGCCACATGCTGCCAATTGGCTTACTGCTGCATAAAATTTCTTGGTCTTTCATTTATATTGCTACGCCATTTGCCAAAGTTTTAGAATGGTGGTTTTTTTTTGTCTTGTTGATTCCAGTGTTTAGTTTGGGCAGCATCTGCTTTTATTACATTTCGTTCAATTCTTAGATCTTCAGTTACGTTTTGTTGTACAACTCAAAGCGCATTATGCTTAGGTCTTCTTGAGTACCGTGGAGCCATTTATATTATGTATTGAAAATAGAATAACAAGTCTAACTCATTGTTATACAGATCCATTTCATGAAGTTAAGAGGAAGCGTGATCGCAAAAAGGAGGTAAGATTACTATGCAGCATTTTTGTGTATATTCAGAAATATATCTTTTCTTCTGATTTTGACATGGTAACCGGTACAGTAGCACTAATATTCCAAACTAGCATCTAGTCATACATACTTAAACAATGATGTGTACTTTTTTGTGATAATTCTTTACATTATTTTATATCATCACCATCTAGTTAAAGCTACTTTATGCAGAAGCAAAGTAGAATGCAGATAAATTATACCTAAGTACTTTTACTTTTTGCAGAATCTGAATAAAGAATCTACAGAGCCTAAATGGAGACCTGGGATGCAGGGACGGGGGAATAGGGGTGGCCGGGGGAACTACTCATCCCGCCACAGTTCTAATGGTAATTTACCATATTAGAATTCTGTCTTGTTTAATCTGCTTTCGTTGGTCATATCAGTTATGTTTGTAATTTCATCTCAATGCCACAAATCATTACATGTTATGTGCAATCATGCTTTGGTAATCTAACAATTCTACTTGTATGATTGAAGTAATGGTCTATGATCTCCTTTTTCCAGATGCAGGTGGTGGAAGGGCGTCTCTATCTGCAAAGGAGAATGGAATCAGTCAAGGTGCAGAGGATCGTACAAATCCGTCAATGCATCAGGGTCAGAAGAATAAAGAGACACTTGCTGTTGCAAGGTGCTATATTCGCTAGATTCTTCTATTTTAACCAATTTAATCTTCAACATAACCTATTTCAAAAGAATAGTAGTTATGTATCAAACAGGTTTAAATTCTGACACAAATATATCCCCCTCACTTTTTGCAGCTCTTCCCGTGCTGTTGCTGATGGTTCATCCAATATAATTTCTGAGAATACTAACGTTGAAAACGCTGCACATTCGTCTGTGGGAAGTGATAAAAAGCCATCTGAAGTGCCACAACTCCCTCCTGTTGACGCAAGTAAGAGCACCACCGTTGCCTTGGGGTCTGGGAGTGCACATGGGCCGCTCATATCGAGTTCCAACTATGCGTCAGCTTCTAAGACACCATCACCTTCACCAGGGGTCTATTTGTCTGATTCAGATCCTATTTTGATGCCGTCACAAGATTCACGTATCCCTGTGGGTACAATCAGACGTGAAGTTGGTAGTCAGCGAACTCCAGTTGAACAGATTCATGAGACCCCCCTTGAGATCAAGTCAACTGCTGGTGAGGACCATTTTCTTATTTAAGGCGAAAGAAATTGTGTTCTTTTGATGCATTGATTTATGTGCCTGACATTTTGTACTGCATCTGATGCAAATGATTTTATGAATGCTTGACATGGCAGCTGGTTCTGAGGGTGGGAACTCCTCCATGCAAGGGAAGGCACCCAGTGAGCCTCAAGGAGTGGGCAAGAATTTGCTTTTGGAGTCTTCGCGACCAGGAACATCTTCTCACGCCTCCTTTTCCATTGCCAGACCTTCCTCAAACAATAATAATAGGCTGCAACAAGCAATTGGGCAGCAAAAAGGTATTGCTCAACTACGAATTTACAAAATAGTCTGATATTCTTCTGTGAGGAAAATGATCAATTTTGAGTGAACCAAATGGGGCAATTGAAACAAAAATTAAATTACTTCCATCCTACTTGCATTGACATATTTTATCCTATCAGTTTACTTCATTTATTTCATCATATGATATGTGTTTGTTTGTGCATTGGAAATTGGATGAAGCTGAGGTTGGTGCCCCGAATTGTGTGTTTGACTTCGATTCTAACGAAAATGTTTTACATATCACCCGACCTTCCTTGCTTTGTTATTTTCTAGTCCCTTCTAATTTATAATGGAAACTTTCAAATAAGATCACGTTGATCTCCTCGAAGAAATTAAACTTCACTCATCCCTGAAGAATTTACATCATACAAAACGGGGTATTTTTATTTGTATTGTTTATAGTTATGGAATATTACATCATACAAAATGAGTTAATTTTACAAAATGAACAACAAAAGCTGTTAAATTGTGATTTAACTGTGATGAGAAGAAATAATTAGAGCATTTGTATTGGTTGTATGTGTTTAGAGACTTCAATGGGATGGAATGCATAGGGGATTGACAAATTACAAACTCATTTACCATATCTCAATGGGGTAGAATGCTTTTGTGTTCTCAGTTATATTCTCATTCTTTTTAATCCTTCCATTTCAAAAAGAGATTCATTGTAATACTGGGTTGAACGCAGTTTAATGGAAGCACATGATCTAAACATCCCTCAATGTGATACGCAAAAACCTTTTAAGGAAATCTAGCAACGTGTATTGGTTTGTATAATTGAATAGTAGATGTGATACCGAAGTCTAATGTTTTATGTGCTTCCCTACAGTCGGCCCTGGTATGGAATGGAAACCGAAACCAACAAATCCCGTTCTTGCTCAAGGGACTGGGTCCAGTGAGCCAATTAAGGCGCCTACAGTTTCGACTAAAGGTCATACTCCAACCCCGTCTGCATCCAGTAATCTTGATCCAAAGGATGCTACCAGTGAATTGGAGAGTAAGCTAGAGGAATCGCACATTTCCGATGATCAACATGTTATTATCCCAAATCACCTTCATGTTCCTGAAGCTGAGAAACTCGGATTCTGCTTTGGGAGTTTTGATGCCAGTTTTGCCTTAAATGCAAGCTCCTCAAATGGTCCTGTGACTGACAAGAGTTCCGAGGCTTCTGAGGAGGTGGATGAAAGTATAGAGGAGCAATCAAGGTCCATGATATTTTCTGATCAGTTAATTTAGTTTGCTATTACATACTGAAATGCATTCATTGTCTTGCATGCATTGTCGTTCTCTCAAGTTTTCTGATTAGTTGTTTATTGGTTCAGAAATCAAAATGCGTTGGCAACTGCAGATGAAGGAGATCATCCTGACCGTCCGACATCCTTTGGTAACGTACCTGAGAATTTACCAGCTGAAGGTGATGTCTCGTCAAATGCAGCTCCTGAGTACAGAGAATCCAAGCAAGAGACTTCACTCCCTACTTCCGGCCATCAATATCCAGTTGTTCATACATCTCCTAACTTCAGTTTTGGCTTCATGCCGCCGATGATTGGGAGCCAGCTTACGTCTTTTGAAAGCAATGAGTCTCAGTCCCGTGAAGGTTCTCATGTCCCAAGCTTCGTAGTAAGTCGTTGATCTTTCAGTTGTTCGAATACTTGGTTTTCTACATATCTTCAGATTGTTCATGCCAGATTATACAAGGTCCATAATTTGTCGTAAATAGCTTTAAGTAATGATCATTTGGTCCAGATTTCATTAGAGATATTCCTTCTTTCATTAGAATTTCCACTAGAAAATATCGTGCCCAAAATTGTTTCTCGAACTCTTCCAGTATAGGTTCTATTATAAAGGATAAAATCCTACAGTTTTGGCTTTGAATTTTTGATGTTGTGATGGAGTGACCAATTGTACGTTCTTTTTTGCTTACAGGTTCAGCAACCGTTCGATCCAGCAAGCTATTATGCTCAGTTCTATCGTTCAGGTGCTGATAATGATGGTCGTTTGTCACCCTTCCACTCTACCGGGGTTCCAACCAAGTATAATGGAAATGTTGCGGTGTTATCTCCACAAGCTTCTCAATCTTCTCAAGAGGTTTGTGTATTTTAGTCTTTTATGTCTTTGGTTCAATTAGTTTTTTATTCTGCTTTAGTTCATTTATGTCGTTCAGACCGTTTATTAAGCACAACAAACAAACAAACAATAATTCAGCTTAATCCATCCAGACAGCTTAATCAATACATGACATAATGGAAAAAAAAACTATCAATTTGCTAAATGTGCTGATGTTGTCAACATTTTTACTGCAGTATTTACTGTTTAAAATGTTTATAATATGAACTGCAGGTTGGGAACTCGCTAATGTTGTCTGCTGCTGGTCCAACACCGATAGCCACACAAACTGCTGGTGTTATGCAAAACTCCATAGCCGTCACTCAGCAACCATTGCCTGTTTTCAGGCAGCCAACTGGGGTTCATTTGCCCCATTATCCTCCAAATTATATCCCATATGGTCCATATTTCTCCCCCTTTTATGTTCCTCCTCCAGCTATACATCAGTTTTTGAGCAACGGTGCGTTTCCTCAACAACATCAAGCTGGCAGTATGTATCCAGCCCCACCAGTGGCAGCTCCTAAATACCCACTTCCGCAGTACAAGCCAGGAAGTAACACGGGTAACTCAACACATATGGGAATGGCGGGAAGCTATGGACCGTATGGTTCACCCCCTGCAAGTTATAATCCTGGTTCGGCTACTACAGCTGGCAATTCGACGTCCAATGAGGACCTTGGTGGGTCCCAGTTTAAAGAAAGCAATGTCTACATCACCGGACAGCAGGTTAGTTTCATTTGCTTTTAGTTGATGGTTTTGTTATTTTTTGTTGGATTTTAAGAGTTTTTGCTCTAGGTGCGTTTGGTACATTGGGCAATATAGAACAGAACAAAACTTGTCTACGTTTTTTGAAAGGAGGCGGTACTCCTGGCAATATATTAAAAGGAAAAAACAGAAACACCTAACAGGCGAGGGACTCCCTCCCAAAAAAGAAGAAAGCTCTCCCCCAAACTTGTCTACGTTTGGGGCAACAATTAGACTGGGACTGGACAGGACCAAGTGGGATGAAAAATGCATTTTTTTTGTCCCCCCAAAATAGGTGCAAAAAAAATTCAAGGAAATGGGACAAGCTTGATAAATTACCTCACTACCCTTGTATAATTAAACCCTAAAACCGTTAACAATTCTTTCACCAGCCTATGTCATTTTCGCCCGTCTCTGCTTACCAAACGCACCCATATGGGAACATTTTCGGATTACTCTGGTCTTTCTTGATGCTTGCTTCACTTATTATACTAACGGACTATCTATTGTCATCGAATTAGTGAATTACACCCCCACAATATTCTATTTACAACATCTGCACCTTTCTTTAACACCCCGTTCTCGAAACCTTTTTTCTTAAGTAAAAGAAAGGAAAATAAGCGGAAATAAAAAAACCTGTGTTCTCTAAACTTCGTAGGAAGGAAAGGAAAGGAATAGGAGAGAAAATATCATTCAATTTTCCTCCCAAATGTGGGAAATGGAGGGAATAGAAAATGGGCAAGGAGTATGTGATTTTTTATGACAAAAACGCCCTTATAAAAGAGAGTGAGAATAACAAGTATAAAAGGATATATCTGTAAATTGACATAACCTTTCCTTACTCTCCGGTTCAAGAATATGAAAAATTGTTTCTTTCCCTTTCCATTCATTCCCCTCCCTTTCGTGAACACAAATAATTAGAACTCTTACCTTTCCTTTTTCCCCCTCCTTTCCCTTTGCTCTCTTTTCTTCCCAAATTTGAGAGCAGAATGTAGCAGATAGTTTGTATTATTTATGAATCAGGGTCAGGTTCAATGGAAAAGCACAAAAAATGAAAAACCGAGGAACACTCATAATGGTTTATCCGGACGGATACGCATGTGCATACAAGTAATTTGTAACATGCACCTAGTGCATATGCACACATGCATAAAAGCCAAAAAACAACTTAAATTACTTTTATGCACATGTGCATACCGTCCAGATGAACAGTTTCCGGGGTGTTCCTCGAACCGCCCTCTTATGAATCAAGCTCATAGGTTTTAAATTTTTATTATGGTTCTGAATTTTTTACATAAATATATATCATTTCCATCTGTTGTGAATTTTAAAAGATAGTTGCTTGTGAATGTATGTTTGTTTGTAGAGTGAAGGGTCGGGTGTATGGATTGCTGCACCTGGTCGAGAGATGGCTAGTTCTTTCTATAATCTTCCTCAAGGTGGTCAAGTTGCATACACCCCAACACAAGCAGGCCATGGTACATTCGCTAGTATTTATCACCCTGCACAACCAGTAACCACCGGAGCTGTTCATCCACTTCTCCAACAGTCCCAAACACTGGCGGCAGCGGGTGGTGTTGACATGGCGGCAGGTGGTGGTGTGTATCAGCAACCACAACCTACTCAAATCAACTGGCCAAATAACTACTGAAGTAACTGTTGAACATAACGAAAGATGAAAACACATCCAATTCCAACAAAAAGGTATGGATTTGGAAAAAGAAATGACACACCCCAGTGGCTGGATTTGAGTGTAAATCATCAACTAGGTGGAGGCTGGAATTTTTGATAGATTGATTATGTTGGAGGATATAAAAAAAATATATATGAAATCCTCTAATTGTAAGGGATAAAATGAATATTTAAAAAGAAAGAGATAGATTTTTGTTCTATCTTTTTTCTTTTTTTGTTTTGAAATTGAGGTTTCATAGGACTTATGGATGATGATGGTACAATTAGGGTTAGAGGTGCTGTGGTGCTTCTTGTTTTTGTTTTTTACCCTTTCAGTGTTGCCTGTAAAGTGAATTTTGATAGCAAGAATTGAAAGGATGTATTCCAAGTGTTGTAATTGGTATTATTATTATTATTATTATTGGGTATAATTTAAAAAAAGTATTCAAAATCTAATTCCTTTATTTCTATTTATCATTTGCAATCATGTTGTCTAAAGTTCTCTTTCTAGTTACTCATTTTTTGGGCAACATTGTTACTTTTCACACATTTTTTGGGTGAAATATATACTTGTAGATATATAATTTACGTGAAATTACATGTGATTGTGATGTAGGTGGTGCGGTAAGTCGCTTGCATTGCTCATCATTGCTTTAACCGTGTTAAATGGTTGCATGTAATTATAGTATAAAATTACATGTGATTTGATCTTTCTGGCATATTTTTATTTTGACCATGTTCTTACTTAGGTGGTGTTTATTTCTAAAAGATGAAGTTGGAGGTCTAATTTCACTTCTGATTAATAAGAGGTGACGTTAAGTCTGAAATCTGAATTAATAAATTTTTTTGTTTTTGCAAATTGATAGATATCTGAATTTGTTTAAATTACTATTTTATCCACGATAATATCATAATATTAAATATATATATAAACATAAACAATCTTACATATTCATTCATCATCGTTACGAAATTTACATCTAAATTATAAAATTAGCATTCAGTTAACAAATAAAGTTAATTTACCTTCTCTTAGCCTTTATAAAAAGATAAACAAGGTCTTAATTATCTTCTCTTTTTACATATATTTTATTTAAAAATGGTCTAATTGATATAGCTTGTAATGCTAAATGATATATTATATATATTGTTCGTTTAAAGTAAATATGCATGTGTTGTCGTTATGTTTCTTGTTTAGATTCTCATACGAATCCAAATTCCCACTCCAAGTCTATGAGATTATATTATTATATATTAAATTGTAATTTTCTTTTTCTTTTTAATAAAATGCTTTCTATTTTTATGATGACTTTTCTTTTAAATTTATTTGCTTAACATTCCCTTTTTGTCTTATTGGTGTTCAATATGACATGATATCTAGGGGTGTCAATTTTGTACCAAAACAAACCAACCAATTCATATACCAACCGAACCAATTTAATTGGTACCAATTTAGTTGGTACCA